>ML100828.1:23251-48412 GCA_003697995.1 Taxidea taxus jeffersonii | reverse complement strand
CTACATCCAGCGCCTTACTCAGCATGGAGCCTGCTTCTCCCTTTGCCTGCTCTGCCTGTTCTGCCTGTAGCTCTTCATGCTTCTGCTCTCGCTCTAACAAATAAATTTAAGAAAATCTTAAAAATAAAGTAAAATAAAATGGGTTAACAAAAGAGATAGCATCTGAACTGGATCTTGAGGAGGGGGGTATGGTGAGGACATGAGGATTGGAATAGAAGGGGTGTTCCGGTAAGAGGGAACTTCATATACGTAGGTGAGGAAGCACCAAGCATGGGCCTGCATGGAGAGAGGACCCCATTTTGTTTAGAGAGGAGCTGTGAACGTGGGCCAGACATCAGAATCACCCAGGAAGCTTTAGAATATACAATGCCTAACCTCATCCCCAAAGATGCTAATTTAATTGTTCCAGGTGGAAGGCCTGGGCAACTGTACTTTTTCAGAAGCTCTCAGATGATTCTAATGTGCAACCAGATTGGGATCAAGGTGTAAGAAGTAATGTAATAGCAAAGAAATTCTGAGAGAAAATTGAACTTCAAGGGTGGAAACCAAATCTAGTAAGTTTTTGCCATTCTACATAGTTCAATGAGAATCTGTACCATTTGTGTCAAGACTTAGAATTTCTGAGTATGAAAATGATTAAGCCATTTTGAGAGGAGGTGAAGTTATTGTTCTATTGGCTAACCTTCATTGGTATGCAAAGGAAAATAAGTATGAAAAATATGAAATTCCATAAGACAGTCTCCTTTTTGTTATTTTGTTTAATGTCTAATAAAATCTGCTTGAATATAGACATTTGATAAATGGCTGATAATAAACAAGCAAACAGACAAGCAAAAAACATGTTAAAAGATGTCAAAGATGCATGATTTCTATTAGGTGTAGGAAATTGGTGAAACAAAAGACACATTTATGGACTAAACCTTTGTGGATCCATCCTGAGTGTCACAGAATCTGGAAGGCAAGTACAGTGCAGACTGTGCATTGACTTAAGCAGGATGTATTTATTTTCTCTTTATACATCAACACTCCTCACTGTACAACAGGATGCCCCCAATCCAGACTTGTCCTTTTGAAAATCACAGTTGTTGAAACAGAAAAATGTGCTACTTTGGAATGCATGCTCTTACTATAAGAGCTCTTTACCAGTGTCCAACCCACAGTGTCTTGATTAGGAGTGATTTCTGTGAATTCAGTACAGGATTTGCCCTTCCTTTCCCCTCGTAGTGACCAAACAGAGCCCCACATTCCACCCCAAGTGATTCAAACTGAATTGGTCTGTGGTGAGGCCCAGGAATCTGTATTTTTAGATGTTTCCCCAGGTGGTCCTAAAGATTAGCTGGAGTCGATATCCATTGTTTTGTTATTAGTTAATTAGTAGTACTTTATTAGCTGTTGGTTTCAACTTACAGATTATGTATGTCCATAAGGTAATCGAACTTCATTCCTCTAAGATAAATTTTAATTCAACAGTTTTCATTGTAAGTAGTGTAAATTACATATTCCTGAGACTATACATACTAGAAAGTACAGACAGTATGCCAAAGACTTCTGGATAACCTCCACGGTAATAAGACTGACCACACTAGATGCTTCCAGGATAAATTGCCGCTTTTTTCCCTCATTTATGTGGATCATTGCAGAGTTGGGTGGTGGTATCCATTCTTGCTATTATGGTCTCATCAAGAATCACTTTGTCTGGTAGGTTTGTCCAGAAACTCAAATGAAACAAATATATGCTACAGAAACTCATAAAGCAAAAACTGAAACCTGGGGCAGGAACTTTTCTGGTCACTTTACCATTGTATCTCCAGTACTAGCATATATGGTAGATGCTCAGTAAACATCTGTGGAATGAATAAATTGAATATTAAATATTTGCTAAAGAAATGAATAGTGGGGCCAAAAATAATTCTGGAAACTTTTGAGGTTAATTTTAAAATATTTCAGGATCTTAGGCACTAGAAACATATGTAGAGCTAATGCTATTTTTAGCTGAAAATTACCAGAGTAATTGACGGTGGTGCTTTTCCCTCCTTGGTAGATGAATAAAACCTGGGGGTTCTTTACTGAACTTTGGAGTGATGACCTTGGGTGTCAGGGTAATGGTGATATGTTAGGTCCATGGGTGATTGAGAAAAGTATTTCTTTTAAGATTTTTTTAACTTAGTTGTCAAAGAAGGAGAGAGAGAGAGAGACAGAGAGCACAAGCAGGGGGAGTTGCAGGCAGAGGGAGAATCAGGCTCCCCGCTGAGCAAGGAGCTCCTTGTGGGACTCAATCCCAGGACCCTGGGATCACAACCTGAGCCGACGAAGGCAGACACTAAACCGACTGAGCCACCCAAGCATCCCAAGACAAATATTTTTATTATTTTTTAAATGAATATATAGTCATCATTGTGTATTATGCAGATGCCAAAAAAAGACAAATTCTACTTTCCTTTCCTATGAGCAAAAGAATAGGTGAACAAAGTTTAAAATTAAAAATGATTTCTACCAATAAAAACACAATTTTTGTTTGTTTAATTTAGAGGAAGATTCTAGTGATTCTAGTGGTATTTTATTAAAACTCCTCTCTCTTTTGTTCCTCCCAAGGAACCACCACCCAAATATTTGCTATTAGCAGGAAAGGTATTAATTGCCTCAATGCCGCCTCCCGGTTCACTGACTACATTAATATCAGAGAGAACCTGTCACAGATTGAAACTGCTCCTTTCAAAATGGCAGCCCATTTTTTTTTTCTTTAAACCATCTGCGTTTTTAAGGGATTCAGGCATATTTCCTACTAGACATTTAAGGAAAAACAAACAAACAACCCCTACTGATTAGAATATATTTAAGCAAAGATACAGTTTCTTCAAAGTCTCCAACAGTATTCCCTCGAACCCCACGCAAACTCAAATTACTGGAGCACAGGACACTCACTTACCTACCACTTTTCTGGCTCCTAGATTTTCCTTGGAGGCCTCTTGTAAATGTTCCTATTTAACTGTGGCACAGGCACACTTACTAGGTAAAGCTGAAGTCTTGCCAACTTTCTGGTTTCACTGTCCAAATTACTGAATGTTTGGTTGATTATAGCCCTAAAACACCCACATACTAAGAAGTTTTTAAACATTTTCTCCCCTGGGCAATCACCTGGTATACCTGAACTGAAAGTCTACCACATATAAATTAAGTATTTACTCAACAAACTGCCGCTAAAATCAATGGCCTTGAGGAATATCTTAAAAATGACATAGCAGAGCTTGAATTTTATGAATTAAAACTCCTAAAACTTCAATGCTGTGCCCTCCTCTTGACCTGAAAAAATGATTTTAATTTTATACGCACTATTGCAGAAAAACCCCTAGAGATAACCACATGTTGTTAAGTGTCCAGTGTATGAACTCATAGATGAAGCATAGCACAAGAGAGGTGAGCTGGAGGAAAGAAAAAATTAAATATAAAAATTTGCATTATTGTTTGTATATCCGTACTTAATGCCAAGAAAGTATAAGTGATAACCACTCACCATCCAAGCTGAATGTATGCAGTGAAAAACAGGAAGGATCTCAATAAAACATACATGACAAAGAAAAAAAAATGCAGCTTTAAGCTTCTAACTAGAAGGGCAGTGTAATAAAACAGAATGCCAAAAGTATAATAGCACGAATGTGGAAGTGAGAAAGGAGAAATTGGAGGAAAAGAGCTTTTCCCTCAATTCATGCTCACTTTTTTGCAAAACTTATTATCACAAGTTAGGGCAAAAAGTATCAGAAAGAGTGGAAGTTTAGGTTCCTGGCTGAATGAAATGCATAAATAAGAACAAAAGAATTGTTTCCTCCATAATTTCAAAGACTTAATAGTTAATGACAAAGAAACAGACACCAGAAAACCTACAAATCAGGCATGGAGTCATTGCAGGTGCAAAACCACAGCTAAGGGATTATTTCTAATTCAAGGGGAGCATGATTTCTTCTGGTCTTAACAGTTGAACTGGTAGTCAACTCCCATGGCCCCTTCTTAACCATTCACCACCCCAGCAGATGCTTACAATTTCTGAGGCACTGAAATCCCAAAGCAGAGTGAGGGATGTCGACATTTATTGGAATATGGAACACGATAGCATGAACAGATCAAGGCCATTGGCAAGAGTGGAAATTTTTATGTCGACAGTTTCTCGATTGTTATTGCTGGCTGGGATATCTCAGCATAAAATACAATCAAGCAAATGGCAGCCCCAACGTGGTACCCGCAGAAAACGACCTCACAAGCACAAGAGGCTGCTCCAGAGGATAGGTCCTTAATCTTTTGGGAAATACAACTTATTTTAAAATTTCATGGATTTGCTCCCCCAAAAATGTACATATGGCCATACACAGAGTAGTATAATAGTTTAGGATATTGAAAGACCTGCATACGTCTCTTAATGAATTCCACTTGGAAATGAGACCTAAGTACTCTCCAGAATACCTGGGAGAAGTTGAGGAGTCTAGATGAACAATAGAACAAGCAGGAAAGGGTCAGGAATTGCTACCAGGACTCAGGCTGGAGCTTAGAGCTATTTAAGAGGGGCTAGACCTATATAGATCCTGTCAGCTTTGTGATTAGGGCAAACTGCTTAATTTAGCCAAGCACTTTTCTACCACTATCTTCTCATCTGTAAAACAACCATTTCATAAAAGGTTGTTATGAAGATTAAATAAGAAAACGTATTTAATGTGCCACTGAGTAGGTGGTCAGTTAATGAATAATGTTTCCTTGAAGTGTATCAACTTAGAAACTATGGAAGTCCTAGAGTATCATTTTTCCCTGCAGTAGTCAAACACTGGAAATAATCTGTGTGCCCATGACTGGCAACGGTTAAATAAATCATGATACATCAACATAGTGAAATAGCATGCAGCAGTCTTAAAAAAAAAATAAAGCTATATTTAGTAAACGTGATGTACTAGTATGAAAAAATATTCATGAGACATTGTTAAGTGAGAAAAGCAAGCTGTAAAACAATGTAAATAATATTCTAGGAGTTAGTCATAATTTACATAGAAATTTCCCATTTATGGACACTGGTCTCTGTTTTTCTCTCCAAGGTTTAAATGAGTGTCTATAACCAAGTTTCTGATTTTGTCTTTAAGATGGATTCTTTTATTTTTTCTTTTAAAGATTTTTTTAAAGATTTTATTTATTTATTTGACAGAGATCACAAGTAGGCAGAGAAGCAGCCAGAGAGAGAGAGAGGAGGAGGAAGCAGGCTCTCGATGAGGGTCTTGATTCCAGGACCCTGGGATCATGACCTGAGCTGAAAGCAGATGCTTAACCGACTGAGCCAAGCAGGTGCCCCAAAGACGAGTTTTTAAAATGGAAAATGCTTAGTCAAAAAGATGTATCATAAAACTTTATAAAGATATTGTGAACTCACTTTGTAGTTAGTATCAATTTACTGAACTATTTAAGGCTGACCATTCACCATGCCCTATTTATTTTTGCATACTTTTTAAACTTTGTTAATTTTATGGTTCAGACTTATTTGGAGTCATTTTCATTTTCATTGTTACTTTTTTTTAAATGATTTTATTTATTTATTTGATAGATAGGAATCACAAGTAGTCAGAGAGGCAGGCAGAGAGAGAGGAAGCAGCCTCCCCTTGAGCAGAGAGCCTGATGTGCGGGGCTTGATCCCAGGACCCTGAGACCATGACCTGAACCAAAGGCAGAGGCTTAACCCACTGAACCACCCAGGCGCCCCTCATTGCTATTATTATTAGAGGTGAACATTTCTTTCATATGCATGTTAGTATATTGTATTTCTTCTGTAATTGTTATTGTCTGCTACACACTTTTCTATACAGTTTTTTTTAATTTTTATTAATTATTTTTATTAACATATAATGTATTATTTACCCAGGGGTACAGGGCTGTGAATCGTCAGACTTACACACTTCACAACACTCACCATAACACATACCCTCCCCAATGTCCATAACACAACCACCCTCTCCACCATCCCCCCAGCAACCCTCAGTCTGTTTTGTAAGATTGAGAGTCTCTTATGGTTTGTCTCCCTCCCAATCCCATCTTGTTTCACTTTTTCCTTTCCTATGCCCCAAACCCCCAACTCTGCTTCTCAAATTCCTTATAGCAGGGAGATCATATGATAATTGTCTTTCTCTGATTGAATTATTTCATTCAGCCTAATACCCTCTACTTCCATCCACATCATTGCAAATGGCAAGATTGCATTTATTTTCATTGCTATATAGTATTCCATTGTGTATACATACCACATTTCTTTATCCATTCATCTGGTGATGGACATCTAGGTTCTTTCCATAGTTTGGCTATTGTGGACATTGCTGATATAAACATTGGGGTAAATATGCCCCTTTGGATCCCTACATGTGTATCTTTAGGGTAAATAACTAGAAGTGTGATTGCTAGGTTGCAGGGTAGCTCTATTTTCAACTTTTGAGGAACCTCCATGCTGTTTTCCATAGTGGCTGTGCCAGCTTGCATTCCCACCAACAGTGTAGGAGGGTTCCCCTTTCTCCGCATCCTCACCAACATCTGTCATTTCCTGACTTGTTAATTTTAGCCTTTCTGACTGGTGTGCCCAGGTGCCCCAAGTTTGAGAAGTTCTTTATAGATTTTGGATACTAGTGCTTTATCTGATATGTCGTTTGCAAATATCTTCTCCCCTTCTGTCAGTTGTCTTTTTCTTTTTTGTTGACTGTTTCCTTTGCTGTGCAAAAGCTTTTGATCTTGATGAAGTCCCAATAGTTCATTTTTGCTTCCCTTGCCTTTAATGATGTTTCTAGGAAGAAGTTGCTGCTGCTGAGGTCGAAAAGGTTGCTTGATGCCTGTGTTCTCCTCAAGGATTTTGATGGATTCCTGTCTCACATTGAGGTCCTTCATCTGTTTTAAGTCTATTCTTGTGTGTGGTGTAAGGAAAAGGTCCAGTTCCATTCTTCTGCATGTGGCTGTCCAATTTTCACATCATCATTTGTTGAAGAGACTTTTTCCACTAGACATTCTTTCCTGCTTTGTCAACAAGTAGTTGACCATAGAATTGAGGGTCTATTTCTGGGCTCTGTATTCTATTCCATTGATCTATGTGTCTGTTTTTGTGCCAGTACCACACTGTCTTGATGATGACAGCTTTGTAATAGAACTTGAAGTATGGAATTGTGATACAACCAAATTTGGCTTTCTTTTTCAACATTCCTCTGAATATTTAGGGTCTTTTCTTGTTCCATATAAATTTTAGGATTATTTGTTCCAGTTCTTTGAAATAAATTGATGGTATATTGATAGGGATTGCACTAAATGTGTAGATTGCTTTAGGTAGCATAGACATTTCCACAATATTTGTTCTTCCAATCAATGAGCATGGAATGTTTTTCCATTTCTTTGTGTCTTCCTCAATTTCTTTCATGAGTACTTTATAGTTTTCTGAATACAGATTCTTTGCCTCTTTGGTTAGGTTTATTCCAAGGTATCTAATGGTTTTGGGTGCAATTGTAAATGGGATTAGCTCCTTAATTTCTCCTTCTTCTGTCTTGCTGTTGGTATGTAGAAATGCAACTCATTTCTGTGCATTCATTTTATATCCTGCCACTGTACTGAATTCCTGTATGAGTTCTAGCAGTTTTAGACTGGAATCTTTTGGGTTTTCCACATAAAGTATCATATCATCTGCAAAGAGTGATAATTTGACTTCTTCTTTGCCAATTCAGATGCCTTTTATTTCTTTTTGTTGTCTAATTGCTGAGGCTAGGACCTCTAGTACTATGTTGAATAGCAGTGGTGATAGTGGACATCCCTGCCGTGTTCCTGACCTTAGGGGAAAAGGTCTCAGTTTTTCCCCATGGAGAATGATGTTTGCTGTGGGTTTATAATAGATGGCTTTGATGATATTTAGGTATGTGCCCTCTATCCCTACACTTTGAAGAGTTTTGATCAAGAAAGGATGCTGTACTTTGTCAAATGCTTTTTCAGCATCTATTGAGAGTATCATATGGTTCTTCTTCCTTCTTTTATTAATGTATTGCATCACATTGATTGATTTGCCGATGTTGAACCAACCTTGCGGCCCTGGAATAAATCCCACTTGGTCGTGGTGAATAATCCTTTTAATGTACTGTTGGATCTTATTGGTTAGTATTTTGGTGAGAATTTTCACATCTGTGTTCATCAAGGATATTGATCTGTAATTCTTTTTGGTAGGTCTTTGTCTGGTTTTGGGATCAACATAATGCTAGCCTCGTGAAATGAGTTTGGAAGTTTTCCTTCCATTTTTTTTTTTTTTTGAGCAGTTTAAGGAGAATAGGTATTAATTCTTCTTTAAATGTTTGGTTGAATTCCCCTGGGAAGCACCTGGCCCTGGGCTCTTGTTTGTTGGGAGATTTTTGATGACTGCTTCAATCTCTTTACTGGTTATGGGTCTGTTCAGGTTTTCTATTTCTTCCTGGTTCAGTTTTGGCAGTTTATATGTCTCTAGGAATGCATCCATTTCTTCCAGATTGTCAAATTTGCTGGCATATAGTTGCTCATCATATGTTCTTATAATTGTTTGTATTTCTTTGGTGTTGTTGTGATCGCTCCTCTTTCATTCATGATTTTATTTATTTGATCCTTTCTCTTTTCTTTTTGATAAGTCCAGCCAGAGGTTTATCAATCTCATTACTTCTTTCAAAGAACCAGCTCCTAGTTTTGTTGATCTGCTCTACTGTTCTTTTGGTTTCTATTTCATTGATTTCCGTTCTGATCTTTATTATTTCTCTTCTCCTGCTGGGTTTAGGCATTCTTTGGTGTTCTTTTTCCAGCTCCTGTAGGTATAAGGTTAGGTTGTGTATTTGAGACCTTTCTTGTTTCTTGAGAAAGGCTTGTATGGCTATATGCTTTCGTCTCAGGACTGCCTTTGCTGCGTCTCACAGATTTTGAACAGCTGTGTTTCATTATCATTTGTTTCCATGAATTTTTTCAATTCTTCTTTAATTTCCTGGTTGACCCACTCATTCTTTAGTAGGATGCTCTTTAGCCTCCAATTTTTTTAGTTCTTTCCAACTTTCCTGTTGTTATTGGGTTCTAGCTTCAGAGCATTGTGGTCTGAAAATATGCAGGGAATGATCCCAATCTTTTGGTACCAGTTGAGACCTGATTTGTGACCTAGAATGTGATCTATTCTGGAGAATGTTCCATGTGCACTAGAGAAGAATGTGTATTCTGCTGCTTTGGGATGGTATGTTCTGAATATATCTGCGATGTCCATCTGGCCCAATGTGTCCTTTAAGGCCTTTATTTCCTTGTTGATCTTTTGCTTGGATGATCTGTCCATTTCAGTGAAGGGGTTGTTAAATCCCCTACTATTATTGTATTGTTGTCAGTGTGTTTCTTTGATTTTGTTATTAATTGGTTTATATAGTTGGCTGCTCCCCTGTTAAGGGCATAGATACTTAAAATTGTTAGATCTTGTTGGACAGACACTTTAAGTATTATATAGTGTCCTTCCTCATCTCTTATTAAACTCCTTGGCTTAAAATCTAATTTATCTGATATAAGGATTGCCACCCCAGCTTTCTTTTGATTCCATTAGCATGATAAACTGTTTTCCATCCCCTCACTTTAAATCTGGAGGTGTCTTTGGGTCTAAAATGAGTTTCTTGTAGGCAACCTATTGATGGATTTTGGGTTTTTATCCATTCTGATACCCTGTGTCTTTTGATTGGGGCATGTAGCCCATTTACATTCAGGGTAACTATTGAAATGTATGAATTTAGTGCCCTTGTATTGCCTGTAAGGTGACTGTTACTGTATATTGTTTCTGTTCCTTTCTGGTCTATTACTTTTAGGGTTTCTCTTTGCTTAGAAGACCCTTTTCAATATTTCCTGTAGAGCTGGTTTGGTGTTTGCAAATTCTTTTAGTTTTTGTTTGTCCTGGAAGTTTTTTATCTCTCCTTCTATTTTCAATGATAGCCTATCTGGGTATAGTATTCTTGGCTGCATATTTTTCTCATTTTGTGCTCTGAATATATCATGCCAGTCCTTTCTGGCCTGCCAGGTCTCTGTAGATAAGCCTGCTGCCAGTCTAATATTTCTACCATTGTATGTTACAAGTCTGTTTGTTACATACTTCCTGTTCTGAGCTGCTTTCAGGATTTTCTCTTTGTCACTAAGACCTGTAAGTTTCACTATTAGATGATGGGGTGGGGACCTATCTTTAATGATTTTGAGGGGGATTCTCCCTGCCCCCTGGATTTTGATGCTTGTTTCCTTTGCCATATTAGGGAAATTATCTACTATAATTCACTCCAATATGCCTTCTACCCTTCTCTCTCTCTTTCTTCTTCTTCTGAAATCCCAAATATTCTAATATTGTTTCATCTTATGGTATCATGTATCTCTCGAATTCTCTCTTCGGGGTCCAGTAGTTGTTTGTCTCTCTTTTGCTTAGTTTCTTTACTCTCTGTCATTTGCTCTTCTATATCACAAATTCTCTCTTATGCCTCATTTGTCCTAGCAGTAAGAGCCTCCATTTTTTATTACATCTCATTAATAGCTTTTTAAATTTGAACTTGGTTAGATTTTAGTTCTTTTATTTCTCCAGAAAGGGATTTTATTCCTTCAGAAAGCATTTCTCTTATATCTTCCATGCATTTTAAGCCCAGCTAGCACCTTTATAATCATCGTTCTGAACTCTAGTTCTGACATATTACCAATGTCCATATTGATTAGTTCCCTAGCCATTGGTACTGCCTCTTTCTTTCTGAGTTTTTCTGCCTTGTCGTTTTATCCAGATAAGAATATATAAACAAGAGAATAAAATACTAAAATGGTGGTAAAGACCCCAGAAAAATGTGCGCTAACCAAATCAGAAGAGTTCCAAAACTGGGGAGAAGAAAGGGGGGAAAAAGAAATTATATATATATATATATACATATATATATATATATAATTTCTTTTTATATATGTATATGTATATATGTATATATATATATAAAGAATTAATATATATATATTAGACTGGTGAATAGAACAGAGCCACCCACTTGATTTTGTGTGTATTTTGGTCTCTCTTTTTTTTTAATATTTTATTTATTTATTTGACAGGCAGAGATCAGAAGTAGGCAGAGAGGCAGGCAGAGAGAGAGGAGGAAGCAGGCTCCCTGCCCATCAGAGAGCCTGATGCAGGGCTCGATCCCAGGACCCTGGGATCATGACCTGAGCCGAAGGCAGAGGCTTAACCCACTGAGCCACCCAGGCACCCTGTATTTTGTTCTCTTAGATGAAATTACCTCCCAAAATTTTAAAGAAAGAAAAACTTATACATATATAAAAATAAGGGTAAACATGATGAAGGGATGGAATATGACTGTAAAGATGAAAATTTAAAAAAAAAATTCTCAAGAAGGAATGGTAAGATAAGTTGTTTGGGAAAAGAAAAGAAAAAAAAAAAGAGGAGGGAACTGCTCAGGCTGGAGACTAGAACAAAGCATGTGTTAGATTAGTGTATCTATTAGAAGAAATTGTATCCCAACATTTTTTTTAAAAAACACCTATATGTATATAAAAAAATAAGGTTAAATACAATACAATAAGGGATAAAATATGACTATAACAATGAGGGTTTTAAAGGTTTTTTTAAGAAAGATATTGTTATGATAAACTAGTTAAAACATGCTAAAAGAGGAAAGAGGAAAAGTTAAAAAAATAGGAGAGTGCCTGGGTGACTCAGTTGGTAAGCAGCTGCCTTTGGCTCAGGTCATAATCCTCGAGTCCTGGGACCGAGTCCCACATTGGGCTTCCTGTTTGGCAGGGAGTCTGCTTCTTCTGCTGACCTCCTTCCTCTAATTCTCTTTTTCTCTCTCAAATAAATAAATAAAATGTTTTAAAAAATATAATAAGAAAAAAAATAAAATTAAAAAAAATTTTAACTTTGCAAGACTAAAGATCATGGAGGAAAAAGCCATAATTCTATGCATTGCTTTCCCCCAGCTCTGGAGTCCTGCTGTTCTCCTTGATTGGTGAGCTTGATCTTGGCTGGATATTCTTGCTGATCTTCTGGGGGAGGGACCTGTTGCAGTGATTCTCAAATGTCTTTGGCAGAGGTGGAATTGCACCACCCTTGCCAGGGACTGGGCTAAGTAATCTGCTTGGTTTTGCTCTCGGGGGCTTTTGTTCCCTGAATGCTTTCCATGGAGCTCTGGAGGACGGGAATCAAAATGGCAGCCTCCCAATCTCTGGCCCAGAGGAACCAAGAGCTCGGGCCCCACTCCTCAGTGTGCCCTCAGAGATAAGCAGTCAGTGACTCCTGTCTCCATGGTCTCAGATCATACTCTGAGCTCACCCAGCCTATGGCTGAGGATCTCTATCTCTGGCACATGGCCCCATTTGTGGTCTCCAAACCCAGCAGATTCCTGATGCATTGCCCCTCCAAGAGCAGGAAGGTGAATCTCCCCAGTTCTGTCACTTGTGGAGTCCTTGCTCGAAGAGCAGTGTCCCGACTGTGCCTTGGATCAAGGTTTAAGGTAACCCTGATCTGAAAGCTCACTTTTCAGCTCTGTCTCTGTAGTTGGCTTCCCCACTCTGATACCTGGCAGCTCTGCCACACTCAGACACCCCCAATCTTTCTGTGACCCCGCAGGACCTGAGACCACACTTTCCCCGCAAGGGCTCCACCCCCTTTAGCCTCTGGACTGATGTCCTTCAGTGGAGCAGACTTCTAAAAGTTCCGATTTTGTGTTCCACTGCTCCGCCACTTACCGGGAGCCAGCCCATCCCCCATGGTCTATCTTCCTGTCTCTTCTGATTCACTTCTCTGCGCATTCTACTATCCAGAAAGTGATCGATTTTCTGTTTCTAGAACTGCTTCTCTTCTTCTCTTCGATCTCCTGTTGAGTTTGTAGGTGTTCGGAATGGTTTGATACCTATCTAGCTGAACTCCTGGGATCTGATGTCATTTCAATCTGCTACCCCTCTGCCATCTTGCCTCTCTCTTACTCTCTATAGGGTTTTAATAGGGTTTTTTAAAATTAAATTTTAAGTATTCTATATATAAAAGGTAGAAAATCTTTGTCTGTCATACTTTTTAGTGACATATTACAATTTAGATATCTATTTTTTAACCTAATGTTTTTTGACATTAAACTTTTATATAGTTGAAACTATTAAATTCCCTTGCTGATTTCTTCTGTGTTTCCATGTTTAAAAAGATTCCCATGTAAAGACTGGATGAATATTGACCTATGTTTCCTTCTACCTTAGTTTGCTTTTTTCTTTCTATATTTAAATCTATGATTTTTCTAGGATTTTGTGAAGTAAGGTTAAGGTCTTTTTACTTTGTTCTATCAATTATTATTTTTCAGTAATTTATAACTGTTGATCTTACCCCAATAACTTGATTTACTTATATTTTATGTTTGGCTTAGAAACCCATTTCTTCTAGGAACTAGTATTGACTTCAGGCATTAGTTGTATATGTAAGATTGTTTTAGAACTCTTATTATCTATCATTGAGGAATAATTTTTAAAAGAAGGTAGAATCATGATCTTCATATAGACATAAAATAAACATGTGTCCAAAAATTTTAACTCATTAATGAGGGACCAGTAAAATGTTATGATTGGTTTGAAGAATTCAAAGGGCAAAGATTTATAAAGGGAATAAGAAGTTCTGAAATGAAGGGGCACCTCAGTGGTTCAGTTGGTTAAGCATCCAACTCTTGATTTCAGCTCAGATCATGGTCTCAGAGTCATGAGATCAAGCCCTGCCTTGAACTCCAAGCTGGGTGTGACAAGGAGTGACAAGCTGAGACTTAAGACTCTCCTCTCCCTCCCCTCTGTTCCTCCCCATATGTGTGTGTGTGTGTGCACACTCTCTTTCTCCCTCTCTAAAAAAGAGAAGAAGAAGAAGAAGAAGAAGAAGAAGAAGAAGAAGAAGAAGAAGAAGAAGAAATTCTGAAATGAATTTACAAACATGTGCAAAACTAGTCTGTCAAAATCAATGCAAAAATCAGTTGCATTCTAAGGAACCCTACTCTGCATTTATACAGACATTATTTTTTTTGCATTATAATGAAATTTCTACAACTTTCAGAGTTGTAATATCAGTTAAAGATGAGAAAATCTACATAAGTGAGTAGTCACAGTAGCCATTATTTGATTTTTTCCTATTTCACATTCTCTCACAATTTTTTCTGACACTCTCCTTTCCTCTTTTCATCATGATAAATTCAAAGAATTATCATTCTTATAAAATAAGACCGGTCCCATTAGATTTGCCTGATTGTTTACATAGATGCAGTAAAAGTGCTATTTTACCATATAGGACACCTTAAGTTTCTTTTGCAAATTCTAAAACCATACAATTTGGAACAAATACTAAATTAAATTATGTCTGAAAGTTTTTATAAGGATTCTCAAATTGGGTTTTTTAAATCCTCTATTATCTGGTGACCTGAGGCTAGGAACCAAGCTCAAGAAATGTTCTTCACAATATTCACCTGAAATACCTATGAATATGGGTAAATTCCTCTGTTTCAAGGTCCCCCAAATATACTAAGATTACATATATTTAATATATAATATTCTTAGACTTTCTAAGCCAAGAAATAGGTCAGGGCTTTGTAGGCATTGCTTCCGTAAGTAAAATCAAACTTAATCATCAAAAGTGGCTGTTCCTACCTGATTTAAATGAGTACTGTTCTCAAATATGACATTCCAGGTAAGGCCTTGGCTTTCCACTGTGTATAATTACACCCTGACTAAAAAAAAATTAACAGCTCTTTTTTGAACCAATGCAAATAACTAAATGGCCATGGAAAATTAAATGTAAAGTGTGTGTAAAGTTTCATTTATTTTTTCTACACTTGGAGTCCAATTAATGGAAAGCAAAAATTAGAAATTAAAACTGTTAGAGTATATTTGGACATTTGATTAAGCTGGGATCAGGATACTAGAGAAACAATACTTAGTCATATATTTAATTAAATAAACATTTAAAATAATAAGACATCTTAAATAAGTGTAGACATTAATATGATTGTAAAGAAACTTATCTATATAAATGAGGAATCAGTTCTTTGCTTTCTTTTCTTTCTTTCCTTTTCTTAATCAGGAATGTAATAAATTCAATATAAAGCACAGAAAAATTTTCCCATAAGACATACATTATTTGCTACCTAGACAGATGACACAGAAAGTCAAAAAAAATATTTTATATATAGGCAAAGGAATGAACCAGTAAGTAAAGAAAACAAGCCCATCAAGATAAGGCAAACGTTAGGAAAATTTTATTATGCTTCATCACTTCATTTCAAACTCAAGTGCTATAAACCAAGGCAAGTAAAATTTACTTCCAAATTTGCCCTTTATTTTGCTTTTTCTGTCACAGTGAATCTCAGGGTACCCAAGAGTTCAAAATAATTTTTATATTAATATAATATTAAGATTAAGATGTTACTTCTGTTAACATTTTAATTCATGTTCATAATTGTTCTAGTCAAACGAATCAGTAAGTATTTTAAAATTTCTCAGTTTCAACTTCTAATATGGTAAATATTGATGGTTATAACCCACATAAAAGTTTTTTGGAGTCCTCAGTAAGTCTCAAGATTGTACAGAGGTTACGAAAAGGAACAAGAAGGAAAAAAGGCCTGAGAAACACTACCTATATATTTATACAATGTATATGCATATGTAAAACCAGTACTATAAAGCTTGTATTATAAAACCAAACTACTTAATCTTTGGAACACAAAAGCACATAGACAGTGGCTTTAGTCTGTCCTTATTACTTTGTGTAATTTGATCAGTACACTTGAATAAACTTAAGAAAAGCAAACCCAAGTAGAAAAAAATGTATGCTTGTACACCTAACACTGATAAATCACACTATAAGCTATTTTTATTAAACCAAATGATTACACTAGTCTAACTTACCAAAAATTTACCTTAATTACATGAACTTAAAGGTTCAAAACATTTCCGAGTTTCAAAATAATAACATTTTTTAAAGGTTTATTTATTTATTTCAGAGAGAAAGAGCATGCATGGGTGGGGAGGGGCAGAGGGAAAGACAATGAGAATCTCAAGCATGCTCCACACTAAGCTCAGCACCCAACACAAGGCTCAATCTCATGACCCTGAGATCATGACCTGAGCCGAAACCAAGAGTCAGACACCTAATCTACTGTGCCACCCAGGTACCCCTATAAGAGTAACTTTTTTAAAAAATTGTATTTATTTATTTGACAGAGAGAGATCACAAGTAGACAGAGAGGCAGACAGAGAGAGGAGGAATAAGGCTCCCTGCTGAGCAGAGAGCCTGATGTGGGGCTCCATCCCAGAACCCTGAGACCATGACTGGAGCCAAAGGCAGAGGTTTAACCCACTGAGCCACCCAGGTGCCCCTAAGAGTAACTTTTTGAGTATAGCACATATCAAGTATTCAAAATTTTGATTTCCTTGTTTTCCTGGAATTTTAAACATTAGCCACAGGCCAGAAGTAAACACACACAAAAAAATCAGACTATACATCAAAAAGTTGTTTCCTTTTCTGATAAGCACAAGATTCTCAATCTGAGCTCAAAGAGACAAGTAGACAAACAAAGAAAATAAAATACTAACATATTCTCTGTTGTCTTCTATCCAAGAAAGAATAAATCTCTATAATCTATTACCCCATTTACAAAGATCACAAAATTTTGACTACAAAACCAAATTACTATTAGCAATGGGAAATAATTTGTTGATTTTAAGAGTTACAAAAATAAAAACAAAGCACAAAAGTAGTAAAATGGAAAATATGCAAAGAAACAGAGGATAGGCAAAGTGAAGTTTCTGTGACAAGAGGGAATTTACCTCTCAGAACCAAGAAATGCCCCAGATTATGTTCTACCTGAGGTATAACACTCCTCCAACAACCCAGGTTCCTCAGACATCAGCTGACTCCATCGGGCATTGTAGTTTGCTACAAGATAATTGTTTACAAGGTAATTGTATACAAGATAATTTTTCATAAAAGGATATATTATTACTCTCATACAGATATGACATGAATGTACCAACTATTTTATTTAATTTACTAATTTTAGAAGGAGCAATTCAAATGAGAATCCTAGGAGCAATACATATATAGAGAATAAGAAAAATTAAAATTAATTTACAAATAGAACTCGATGCAGTGTAATAATTAATTGAATTCTATTGCATACAATTAATTTGCATCTTTTTGAGAAGAATATTTTGCATTGCTATCAAGTTTTCCACAACTTAAAGAGTTGCAAAATAGCACAAAAACCACGAAAGGCAGAAAAAGTTTGGATGGGTGAGTCACTCAGAACACCCACAATTTTTGTTTACCCATTTCAGTCTTTACAGTTTTGCTGACTCTACTTAAAAGATAAACTAAAACATTTTTTCTCGCTAACAAGAAACTACTACCATGGGGACAAAGCAGGATGAAAGCTTTCCTCTAGTCCCACATCTAAATGCCTTATCATCTCTTCCTACAAGAAGAGAGAGCAAGCACACATAGATCAATGGAACAGAACAGAGAGCCCAGAAATAGACCCTCAACTCTATGATCAACTAATCTTCAACAAATCAGGAAGGAATGTCCAATGGAAAAAAGACAGCCTCTTCAACAAATGGTGTTGGGAAAATTGGACAGCCACATGTAGAAAAATGAAATTGGACCATTTCCTTACACCACACACGAAAATAGACTCAAAGTGGATGAAGGACCTCAATGTGAAAAAGGAATCCATCAAAATCCTTGAGGAGAATACAGGCACCAACCTCTTTGACCACAGCCACAGCAACTTTTTCCTAGGAACATCGCCAAAAGCAAGGGAAGCAAGGGAAAAAATGAACTATTGGGATTTCCTCAAGATCAAAAGCTTTTGCACAGCAAAGGAAACGGTTAACAAAACCAAAAGACGACTGACAGAACCGGAGAAGATATTTGCAAACAACATATCAGATAAAGGGCTAGTATCCAAAATCTATAAAGAGCTTAGCAAACTCAACACCCAAAGAACAAATAATCCAATCAAGAAATGGGCAGAGGACATGAACAGACATTTCTGCAAAGAAGACAGCCAGATGGCCAACAAACACATGAAAAAGTGCTCCACATCACTGGGCATCAGGGAAATACAAATCAAAACCACAATGAGATACCACCTCACACCAGTCAGAATGGCTAAAATGAACAAGTCAGGAAATGACAGATGCTGGCGAGGATGCGGAGACTACACTGTTGGTGGGAATGCAAGTTGGTGCAACCACTCTGGAAGACAGCATGGAGATTCCTCAAAAAGCTGAAAATAGAGCTTCCCTATGACCCAGCAATTGCACTACTGGATATTTACCCTAAAGATACAAACATAGTGATCGGAAGGGGCACGTGCACCCGAATGTTTATAGCAGCAATGTGTCCACAATAGCCAAAGTATGGAAAGAACCTAGATGTCCATCAACAGATGAATGGATAATGAAGAGGTGGTATATATATACAATGGAATACTATGCAGCCATCAAAAGAAATGAAATCTTGCCATTTGTGACAATGTGGATGGAACTAGAGGGTATTATGCTTAGCGAAATAAGTCAGTTGGAGAAAAACAACTCTCATATGATCTCCCTGATATGAGGAAGTGGAGATGCAATGTGGGGGGTTTGGGGGGTAGGAAAAGAATAAATGAAAGAAGATGGGATCAGGAGAGAGACAAACCATAAGAGACTCTTAATCTCACAAAACAAATTGAGGGTTGCTGGGGGGAGGGGGTCGGGAGAGGGTGGTGGGGTTATGGACATTGGGGAGGGTATATGCTATGGTGAGTGCTGTGAAATGTGTAAACCTGGCGATTCACAGTCCTGTACCCCTGGGAATAAAAATACATTATATGTTTATAAAAAAATTAAAAAGTTAATAAAAAAAGAAGAGAGAGCAAGTAACTTCATTCTTCTGTGCATCGAATAATATTTCCATTTGTAGATATTACCAATTCTTTTAGAATCTCTCTTTTCTCTCTTATCACTACCACATTAGTGAATATTCCTTCCCACAGGAGTTCCCCAGGAGCCTGGATGTATTCTAGATTATCCTGAATAAAGATAGAAGGAGGTAATCTTTTTTCACAGATTATAATTCAAAGGGGGGGGGAGTTCAAATAGTTTTAAACAGATAAGAAGGTTTTAATTAAACCCACCATGGATAGGCGCTTCCACTAGTCTTCATCAATTCCAAACTCAAGGTCATTTTTATTGAACAAACTTGAAATTATGATAGGATTTTTTTAGATTTGTTAACCTGTGATCACATGTGTCTATGAAGTCCTTCCTTGGAAATTCTGCAGAGTTAGTGACTCGTGGGGTTTAGCAGAGTCCAGACAAGCATGAGCCTCGGACAGTTTTGACCCTAGGTATTTTCAGTAATGTCACAACCCAGAGCCTCAAAGCTTCTGATTGGAATTATCACTACTCCTAAGAAAAAGAACCTGAAGGGAAACATGAAAATGTCTTTTTTAAAATTTTTTAATTTATTTTTTAAATTTCTTTTCAGTGGAAACATGAAAATGTCTTGATGGTCATTGCATTCTTTTTCTGTTGCTATAATATTGAAACAAGAACATTTGTTTAATGCCAATCATTTGCATGATGGACTCGACTGATTAATTATATAATTTATGTATTTTAGGCTTCCCCAGGTGACAATTCTACTAGAACCCCTATCCAGACAGAACTCTACATTCAAGTTGTCCTTTTTGACCACATTTCCAGAAGAAAGACTTAACTACCAACATGTTACATGGTTCCCTAATGGCTTGCTGAATTTGAATGAATTCTGTAACCAGAAACAACTTAGAAAATAAATGAGTCCTGTAGCTGGAAAGCAAGTTGGAATAATAAAAGTTGATAAAGAAAATAGAAAGAAAACCATAATTGTGACTGTCTTTGTGTGGTACAGATCTTAATCTACTTGAGGTTTTTCTAAATTTTTTCCTCTAAATCCTGAAGCTGATTGTAACAGTTCATGGGAGAGAATCTCCTTGCTACTTGTTTTGTAGCTCAGATTTTCCAAAACAAAAATATTCCAGGTCCTACTATTGCCAAATATAGAGATCCAGAATCTATACCATGTGGCAGTTCTAGCTACTAAATTTGTTGAATATTGATAAGAAGTCTGAAAGTGAAGAACAAGAGTAAGAAGATATAAATACAAGGTTTTCAATAGCTCTGTATGAGGAAATAAAATCTAAAATGTCCCATGAGATGATGTATAAAATGAAGTGTTTGATACATTTATGTGCCTGGACAATATGAACCCCATGACCATGCAGCTGAGAAAAGGAAATCTAAGTGAAACTGAAAGATTTTAGGGAAGTGAGGATTTCATTAGGGAAGAACATGTTTTCCTCATGTGCCACTGCAGGTGGCTTTTGTGCCACTTGTGATTTAAAAATTAATATTTGATTCTTCCTCTTCTTCCCACTCTCTTCTCTTTCTAAACAATCCCATACTAAGGCAATTAGTTGGGGTCAAGCAAGATGGAAGTCTGGTCAATGTGTGGGAATGGGAAAGCCCAGAGCAGGGCATCAAAGCTCCAATATGGTGAGAAGGGTGTATTCATTCACAGGGGAGGTGATGGATTTCACTCAAGATGAGTAGAGTGGTATTAAGCTAGATTTGGATGTATTGGTGTGATCTCATCATTTTCAATATATACAACAAATACAGAATACATGTTAATGTTTTATGATGCATCTGCCATTTCTCTGTTCAATAAGAGGGCCTCAAAACAGCAACACCCAATATCAACGAGCACACATAGCACCCAGATCTTGGTTTCTTAACCACCATTTTCTACCAAAAAGAAGCAGGCATCCTTGGGGAAATGACTGATTTCAGGGCTGAGGCAGGGAAAATACATGAATCTAGAACATCTTTTTGTTCCAGAAAGCAAAGAAATCTTGAAAAATGAGGGATTTTTCGAAAGGAAACCACATCCACATTGAAGAAGTTCCTATTGGCCAAACCGGGGACAGTTTGGGCATCAAAATAAATAATGAGAACAACAGGTAGAAAGTATAAAACCATGAACCCATACTCATCTACATAAAGGAATAAATGAAACGTTTGACAAGGAATGGGATATTTCCATAATATCTCCCACAAAATGTGTGTTAGTTACAGAGGGAATAATGGGGAAAACTGGAAGACACCACTTTCAACAAGTGTTGGAAGAGAATATGTTTAGTAATGAAGGAAACTGAATTTGTCCCCCAAATAATATGCAAGAGAATAACTCATCATCACTTTTGTAATAATCCTGCCAAAGTTGCATAACCTGAATATGATCAAGAGGAAACTTAGAAAAAAAATCCATAGACATTATGCAAAATAACTGGCCTGAGATCTTCAAGGTGTCAAGGTCTTGAAAATAGAAGCCTAAAAAGTGGTCTCAGACTGAAGGAAACTAGAGAGACATGATAATCAAATGCAACACATGATTCTGAGTTGTATCTTTATCCTATAAAAGGAAATCTGGGGACATCTGGTGAAAATTGAAGGGTTTCTGAAGATCAGATGGTGGTAATATAAAAATGTCTGTCCTGATTTAGATAATTATGTTGTGGTTATATTAGAAAATGTCCTTGATTGTAGGAAATTACACTAAAGTGTTTGGGAGTCAAGGGGCATCATGTCAGTAAATTGTAAATATTTCAGAGGAGGGAGGTCTTTGTGCTGTCCTTGCAATTTTTTGTAATTCTGAGATTGTTTTGATATTAAAAAATATTTGATTTATTACATTTGTAAATTCAAAACTCTATTTACTTATATTTTAAGTATTTTAATTTTTACTATCATTTTTCTGAGTTCTTTTATAGTTTAATTAACTAAATTTCTTTAAACATTTTAGATTTTGTGATTTTCATTGCATTCAATTTTCTAATTACTTCAAATTTTTAACTAGGAAATGAGCCTTTGTATACATTTAAATAACTCTTATAAATTTAATAATTTAAATGTATAAATACAAAGACTCATATTCTCTTAAAAGTTTCAGTAAGGCTTATAAATTTATAAAATTTTAAGTGACACTCATGTCTGAACTAATTATTCAAACATCACATTTTAAATTGGGAGAATATGTGGTAGTTTTCATAAATGTTTTAACTATTTTAATTTTTTTTAAAGATTTTATTTATTTATTTGACAGAGAGAGGTCACAAGTAGGCAGAGAGGCAGGCAGAGAGAGAGGGGAGCAGGCTTCCTGTTGAGCAGAGAGCCTGATGCGGGGCTTGATCCCAGGACCCTGGGATCATGACCTGAGCCGAAGGCAGAGGCTCCCACTGAGCCACCCAGGTGCCCCTCTATTTTAAATATTTTTAAACATAGGTATTTAAAAATATTTAAAATACTTAATATTTACAGATTATTCCCATATTTAATCCCAAGGTTTAAGACACTAATCATTAGGACTGAATTTATGGATAGTGAATACTGAATAGAGGTTTGAGTTGGGTTATGGGACCTACTCATTTGCTAGCGCCTCCGTAACAACATACCACAGACAGGGTGGCTGAAAAAACAAATTTATTTTCTGAAAGTTCTGGAGATTGGAACCAAGGTCAAGGTGTCAGCAAGTCTTATTTACTGAGAGTCCTCTCCTCACTTGCAGATGGCAGCCTTCTTGCTATTTCTTCGTGTGATCTTTCCTCTGTGCAGGTGTCTCTCCACGTATCAAAAATTCTTCTTAGGAGAACACGAGATTGCATTAGAGTCCACCCGTGACTTCATTTTAACTTAAGCCTTTAAAAGGCCCTGTCTCGAAGTACAGTCACATTCTGGGGGCCTGGGGGATAGGACTTCGACCATGAATTTTGGAGGGATACATAATTTAGCCCATACATGGGATATGGACTGCAAATATCCAGGATCTTTTTGTCTCGAATCGACCCGTTCTGCAAATGCTAAGCCTGGTCTAGACCTCCAAGGGTTCCAGTTTTATGCCATTCAAATGTGGGCTGCCTTGCTGTCTGAGAGTGTTGGGGTCGTATCATATTACCTAATTCTGTAGTCTGATTGGAGTTTGCAGGACCCACCCAGGTCGGTTGATATTCAGTGAATCTATCTAGGGCTTCATTCTACTTCTGAATTGTTTTTATATTCAAAATTCCTTTCATGGAAGCTTATTAAGGTGACTTTCTCCCAGTAGAGAAGAGAGTAATTCGAGAACTGTTATGCCTGAGTACAGGGTACACTGAGAAAGTAATTTTAACTTGATACTAATGGTGGAATGCAGGGCCAAAGAGAAGGAATATGTGAAATGTATGTGAGAATCAGCAGAAGAACAGTGGGCCAAAGACACGGGACCAAAGAATGAGCTAGCCGACTGAAAGGAAATGAAACAAGAAATTGAGCGATGCAATAAAGAGTAAAGAGCATTAAGAACCAGACTATTTGGCAAACTGATGTTGGTAATTGGCCAAATCATTTTATCTCTCCAGACTCTGGCTCTTGAAGGTCTCCTCAAAATCCAAAACGTCTCTGATTTCCCTTGCTGTTTTTCTAATCTATTTATAGACTCCCTCAGCTGAATAGAATAGCCTTGCCAGTTAAGTATAATTTTCTCCAAGTGACAGTTCAAGTGTATTATCCAAGACTCTGCTTGCAAGTGACAGAAATCCAATTTGAACCTTTATTAAAAAACATGGAGGCATCTCCCAGGACTAAAGAAAGGAATATGTCTGCATCCCAGGAATAATCATATAATCGTAATCAAATGCTTGAATACTATTGAAACTCCTGCTCTATGTCATGAGTGCATTCCTCTCTGCACATCATTATTCTCTTCTAACAGAACAGCCTTTCTATTTCGATGGGCAGATACACACTCCCTTCCTTCCTCCCTCCCTCCCTCCCTGTCTCCCTTCCTTCCTTCCTCCTTTCCTTCCTCCTCCCTATCTCCTTTCCTTCCTCCCTCCCTCCCTTCCTTCCTTCCTTCCTTTTTTCTCTTTCTCTCCCTTTCTTTCTTTCTTTCTTTCTTTCTTTCTTTCTTTCTTTCTTTCTTTCTTTCTTTCTTCTTTCTTTCTTTCTTTCTTCTTTCTTTCTTTTTCTTTCTTCCTGTCTCTCTCCTTCTCCCTCTTCCTCTCCCTCATTCCCCCACCTTCTCTCCCTTTCTCCTTTCCCTGCCCTCATTCCTTCCCTCCTTCTCTTCTCTCTCTTTCCCAATTCCAGAATCCCAGAAAAGGGACACTTAACTCAGCTTTACTCAGGAGCTAAAGCCCCCACTAAAATTTAAACTCTAAAGTGATCAGGCTGTACAGAATTATGTTTCCCACAATTACAGCAACTATGATAATCTTGCGAATGAATGAGAATCTTCAGAAAAGCAGGTAATTTGGGGACACAGCAATGCATCCAGTTGAATGGAGCCCCAAGAGCATGTAGGGAAGAGAAAGGGGAGAAGAAGCCTGAGATGCTCGCCCAGGCACTTAGTCATGGAGCGACAACTCACTTCTCCCCTTCTCACTGATGGTTAACAACAGAAGAAAGAGCAGCAGCGGCAGGATGACTGATGAAGATTCTCTTTGTGCGCTTCCTGCTTTATAATACAATTCTCTGGGATAAACAATTACATAATCAAAAGTACCTCACATATGACCAACTTCTTGAATGTTATTGTAGCTCCCAGGATAATATTCTTTAAACAATAGACAATAACCATAAACTTTCTTAATCTCAAGAAATTAAAAGGAAATGTATACCCATTTATTTATGAAGGACCTATTGTGAGCCAGATACTTTCTAGGGGCATAATAAAGAATAAGGGCTTCCCTCAAGGAATTCATCAGCTTGGAAGAAGAAGGATTCTAAAGATTTATGTTTTTATAGTTGTTCCTGTCATTACTGCTGTTGTAAATGGATTTTCCCCTCGGCTACCAATAGATTGTCCTAGATAACTACACGAATTGACCGAGACTTTCTAGAATCATACTGTTAAAAGATGCTGTGCTGATTTACTGGGAATACCACTTGGGAAGTATTTCCCAAAGTACGTTCTATAGCATACTAGTCTTTGAAAAATATCTGCCAGGGGCACCTGGGTGGCTCAGTCAGTTAAGTTCTGCGGTCGGTCAGCTCAGGTGGTGATCTCAGGGTCTTGGGATCGAG
>ML100828.1:0-22851 GCA_003697995.1 Taxidea taxus jeffersonii | reverse complement strand
TATGTTACTGGAGATTTTTTGTTGTTGTTTGCAAGCCACACACACAAAAACATCTCACACATTTAAACAGGAAGAGGTACATACTAAAATCCAAGAAAGAGTTGAAAACCAAGACTCAGGAGAGAAAAAAACAAAAAGAGTTCTGGGAGCCTCTCTGATAAACACTGCCAGTAATAAAGCTGGGTTCCAACTACTTCCCAGTCTCTCCATCTGTCAAGAAGGAAACCTAATCAGCCCCATGAAGGTCAGGTGCATATCTCTGGATCAATCAGCGGTGGTCAAGGTCGAGAGGGAATCATGACACCTAAAGGTCCGTCTCTGTGTCTCAGGGGCCATTTCTAGAGAAAGAGGGCTTATCATGAGCTGGGAAGAAATCTCTACTGTGAAATCTCTTGAAACTAGTAGTATATCACACACTGTTAAAAACCATTAAGTATGATGTTGGCTCTTGATTTAATATTCATATTTTAATATTGGATGGAACTATACTCTTATTCCCAAATTTGCTTTGAGACTTAACTAGGAATGAGTATCAATGTTTCCTTCCAAATGCATTTTGCCATCGATGGAAATTATTATTATAACTAAAATCAAGTTAGATGATATACATGTATAAATTTTGATAGACATTCCAGGTAAAAATGCTTCTTGAGCAATTTCTTCAGTAAATTGTCCAAATTTGTTTGCTCATATGTTATTTGAGATTTTTGCAATTCTATTTATGAGAATGCTTTCAAATGCCCTTATTGTTGTTATAATCTGAAATTTCCTAACAACATATGATGTTGAGCAATGCCATAAATTTTCCATCTGTGTGTTGTTTTTTGGTAAAGTATCTGTTCCAATATTTTGACCACTTCTTAATTGGACTTTTTTCTTACTGCTGCTTTTTAAGAGTTCTTTGTAAACTGTAGACACAAATCCTTGATCAATTATGTGTTTTTCATATATTTCTTCCCAGTCTGTGGCTTACCCCTTCATTCTCTTAAAGTATATAGCTGTTCTTAAATACTATCTTTAACAGATTCTTTTTTAAAAAATCAAAGTAAGGCTGGATTTTTCCATATTTCAGAAAACTTTTTATGTAAAAACTTGGATTATCTTTTTATTAAAGATAACTCTCAACAGTAAAACCACATAGCTCAAAGCTTTTCAGAAGAAAAAAAATTTGATTATCTTTTTATTAGAGAAATTAATGTTTTTTATTTCTTGAGCCAATTTTGAATATTAAATTTTTCTCTGAAAAATAATCTACTTCATGAGGTCTTCTAATACCTTTTCATAGAACGGTACAAAATATCTGTTGTAATATATTCCCTCTGTACTTTTTGTGATATTAAATGTATAATTCCTATTTTTTAAATTTGTGTCATACCTTGTCTCTTAATTATATTTATAAGAGATTTGACTTTAAAAGGCCTACAATTTTGCTTTTGAATAGATTCAGATTCTGTTTTGAATTAATTGTTTCTATTTTTGTTTTTCATCATATCCTTCTCTATGCCTTTTTTATTGTTTTTCCCAAACTTTTTGAAACATAATTAGTCATTATTTTTATTTCTGCTTCTCAAAAATAATGAAACAATTTAACACAAAATTTTTTTTCTGAGAACACCATTGGGCACAACCGACAAATTCTGAGAATTACTGTCCTCATTTTATTTTATAAATACTCCATACTTGTATTATTTGCATTTGCCTTTAGTCTAAAATTTTAGTTGGTTTTTGTTTTTATTTCAAAGAATTCATAATTACTTTTATCTATGCTTGTGAACATGATTTCTAATTTTTATTGCATTGTTGCCAAAGAACCTTGCCTTTACAATTCCCACTTGGGGTTTTTATTGATATTTTCCTGTAACTTAGCTTACAGTTAGCTTTATGTCTTTAATTTAATGTTCCACAGATGGTTGAAAAAATGCATATTGTTTATTTTAATGTGTATTTAAACTTTAATACCATGTTATCCAAGTACTTATATCTCTTGTTTTATATATAAATGCATATACAGGGGTGCCTGGGTGGCTCAGTTGTTAAGCGTCTGCTTTTGGCTCAGGTTGTGGTCCCGGGTCCTGGGATCGAGCCCTGCATGGGGCTCCCTGCTCGGCGGGAGGCCTGCTTCTCCCTCTCCCACCCCCTCTGCTTGTGTTCCCTCTCTCCCTGTATCTCTCTCTGTCAAATAAATAAATAAAAATCCTTTAAAAAAATTTTAAAAGTACAAAACAAAAATAAAAATAAATACACGTACATATGTACACATGTATGAATATATGTTTTTGGCCCCTTAAAGGCTAACAGAGATATGGTCAAGTTTTTTACCCTGAATAGTGTTTAACAGTCCTTGTAAATCTAACAATTTTTTCCTTAATTGATTTTGAAACTCCTCTTTTTGTTATTGTCATGGGCATTGTCAGCATGGACTATATCTGTACTAAAAGAATCTTCAATTTCCTTTTTTTTTTTTTAACTTGAATCCCATTTTTTTCCTGAATTTTAAAATATCAACTTTGCTTTATTTCTGTTTTTATTTGTCTGATAAATGAGTGCCCATTTTATTGCCACTTCCAACATTTTTCAGTGTTTATTAATGTAATCTGGTGGCATAAACCTGGGTTATTGTCATTTTTAATATATCCTCTCTTTCAATAATATTCATTGAAAATTAAAGTTAATTTTGTAGCAACATTTATGACAATTATTCTTGCTTCTATTTTTAAAATGCTTTAGTGTCACTGTCAGTCCTGTTATAATCCTTATTCTTAAATTCTAATTTCATCAAGTAATATTTTTCTTTTATATTCTTCCTGTTAATTCTAAAATATGTTTACATTCTCATAGCAAATAATTCAAGTAGAATTGAAAAACAGATGGAAGTAAAGTTCCTTTCTCACCCAGGGCTAGGGTGAGACATGTGCGATCCCTAGCACACACAATTTAAGGAGACAATCTCAGACCACTTTCTCAAATTTGTACCTTAACTACGTTTTCACCTGACCCAAGGTCCATCCCTGCTTCCCAATACCTATTCCACTGCAGAAAAGATACCACTGCTGAGTTTGTCTCTCTAGAAAACTGTGCGAGTGCGTGAGTGCATGACTTTTTTTTTTTTTTTTTGGATATTGGGTATTGTTGCTACATATGGTTTCCCATTGCTCCACATTTAGGATAGGGTCAGTCCACTCACTTCCAACAAATATTTATGAAGAGGCTCCTGGTGCTTGTTGTTGTCGGCATTTAAACAAAACAAGGACTCGATGACCATGAGCATATTTCCGTCTTCTGAAGAACTGCATGCTCTTCCGGTATATGTATGTACCATAATGTTTTCAACCACTCTGGTATTGATGATGTCAAAGTATTTGTTGTATTAAACTATGATTTCCTTAACATTTTCTTCCATGTAGAAATTCTTGAATATGGAACTGCTGGATCAAAAAGCAGGTGTGTTTGTTTAAATGTTGAGAGATACTACCAAATTGCCTTTCCAAAGTGCTACACCAGTTCATAGGCCTAAGGTGAATATGAAGGTGCCTCTTTCCCTCCATTGATACTAGATATCGGCTGTCTTTTCCTTTCCTGTTTCTCTTACAGGTAAATATTTGTACTCCACTGCAGTTTTCAAGTTGTATTTCTTTAATTATAAGTGTTTGCACATATTTTTATATATTTATCAAATACCTTAATTATCTTTCTGTGTCATCTTCTATTTTTTAATTTGATGTTCTTTATATTTTTTATGTTCTTTATTTTTTATTTGATTTGGAAAAGTTTGGGATATACTGGGATTTTTTTTCTGAAATATGTGATGCAAATGTTTTTCTTAGTTTATTGTTATTTGATTTTCTATGGTTGTGCAAAGGGATTTAATTTTTAAGTAGTCAAGTTCAATCATGCTCTATTATTAATAGCTGTTGTATTTCGTGACAGAAAGACTTCCCCACTTCAAGATGGTAATTACTTTTAAATTTTTCTTCTGGATACTTTTGTTGTTATTTTTAGATGTAGATTTTAGTTGACTTGAGATTTATTTTGATATAAAGAATGATAAAGGAATTCAACAATTTTTTCTTAAATAACTATTAATTTGCCCCAGTATTTTAAAAAATAATCCATTTTTGGGGCGCCTGGGTGGCTCAGTGGGTTAAAGCCTCTGCCTTCAGCTCAGGTCATGATCCCGGGGTCCTGGAATCGGGCCGGCATCAGGCTCTCTGCTCGGCGGGGAGCCTGCTTCCTCCTCTCTCTCTGCCTGCTTCTCTGCCTACTTGTGATCTCTGTCTGTCAAATTAATTAATTAATTAATTAATTAAAGAATAATCCATTCTTTCTTGACTAACTTTAAATCCAGATTTACCATAATAAATTCACTCCTTTTTTTAGTTTAGTTCTAGTGTCTCAATATTATGTATTGCTGGGTCACCGCATGCTTTAATTTCTTTTTTCTTGTAGCTTTTAATATCTTTTAGGTCAAGTTCATCTTCATTCCATTTTTTTTTTTTTTACAGCTGAAGCGATGATTTTTTTTTACATTATCTTTAATATAATTTTTCAAACTTCAAGAACATATAAGGGTTACATAGGCAATTAAGGTAAGCATTTAAAATAATACCTGTCACACAGTAAATAATAAATCATAGATTCTTAAATTACTTCTCCAGTGTAGTGAATCTATGTAAACCTTATGCTTGCTCCACAGACGGTAAAATGTCCACTGTCTCCACTTACTCTGCACTCAGACGTTGCTTGGATTTTCTGTCCCCACTTGTTCCTCAGCCACAGCAGTATCCGTACAGCTCTCCTTCGAAGCTGTATTTATGCTGTAACTCTCCTGGACTGAGGACTAAGTTGTGTATATGCTGTAACTCTCCTGGATTGAGGTGGGACTTTCTCCTACGCTCATGATGCCAAACCCCGAAGGATATCATGACAGCTGTCATTCCTGGCAGGCATTTGCCAAAATGGCTCCTCTCTCTGCCCCAGGTTACTGTGCCTGGAGCACGAATACATACCACTACAAGGAGCCCCTCATCTTCTTTTCCGGTTACTTAGGAATAAAAATCGTGGTAGCCATGTCAGAGAGCAGTACTTTTTAAATTGTTTCTTCAGAATCTTGAAGTTAAGTTTAAAAGCCTTAGGGCCATCTCAAAGGGCAATATGTATAAGCCAGAATTAGTGAGCTTACAAGATTCTTGTGCATTTTCATCTTTCTATTTCAAGAAATACTTTATTTGGACAAATGAGGACATTATTTTTAAAATAAAAGTGAGGAAGGAGAGGGCAACAGAGTAGAGAGACTCCTGTCCAACCCTCTTGTTAGTCTAGACCATGGCTTCTCAATATCGCTGCTATTGATATTTTGGGCTGGATAATTCTTTGTTGGGTGGGGGCGTGGTATCCAGTGAGAGGTAGATGTTCACAGTATCCCTGGTCTCTGGCTGGTAGAAATTCCTCCACAGTTAGGACAAATGGAAGTGTTTTCAGACATTGCCCCAAATCACGTGGTGGGCAAAATTGTCACAATTGAAAACTACTGGCCTACATCAGACTTTTGTACAGGAAGGCCATATAGTGGATGCATATACCCCCTCCACATCTTCCTTCAGTTTGACAAGTTTGCTTTTGATAACAAGTTATGTTTCTCAGTCCACTTCATCAGACTTTGATTAGTAGAGGTTCCCTCCAAACTATGTAAGATTTAGTATTTTAGTGTTTGTGGGGTCCTCTTGGCCTGATAGCATTTAATACCAGGCTCTTCGAAGACTTTAAATTGTACGTTACTTGCATAATAACAAGGAACCTATTTATCACTTAAGGATGATCAGCAAAAAACATTAAACAATCAAGCAATGTCTTCTCATTGGTGGGTTTCAGCCTCCAGAAGTCTAACAGAATGCCCATGAGAAGCGGTACCTGGTTACTGCGATGTTACTCTTTATTCACTCTTGGCTTTACCTCTGTGTCTCTCTACCTGGTTAGTTTGGATCCTTAATTTCTCTAACATTTCATTTGCTCTTTTCATACGCTTTAAATGGATCAGTGGATATACCAGCTTTTGAATCCTTTTGCCTCTCCCAACCCTTGTCATTGATGATTCTTATTATAATAGTATCTTATTTTTTACAGATCACAACTGTCAGTTTCTAAGGAAGGATAACATTTCATTTAATTTTGAAATGACTTTTAAGAACAACAAAAAAAAACCCAACATTTGAAAGATTTCCTTTTCTCAGAAATAATTTCCTGCTTAAGAAATATAAACATTCAGCAATATGTTGTGGCTACTTCTTTCAGGAAATCAAATAAGTAGGTGTTTGCTAATCTGATTATGTAATAAGTAATACTTAAAAGTGAAAAATAATTTCTGCTTTTTTTCTTGGCACTTTATTTATTCCATAACTAGCATATAAAAATGAAAATAAAATGCGCTTACTAGACAAGTTATAACCACAGGACAGAGTTAAAAGATCAGTGAACTTATAAAACAAATTTTTAGTTTTTAATTTGCCAATTATTTTTAAATTGGTGACTGTTTCTTTCAAATTATCACTCTAAGAAGGATTAACTGTTATAATGATGAGAAATTCCAGTGTAAGTTCAAAAGTGTACAAGGAAGCTGAACACTTGAAAAGTCAGATACATGCTGGGGAGGAGGGGGGGCAGATCAAGCAAATAACTTCAAGGGGAGAAACGTAAGTAATAAAAACTGATAATTTTGGATACCTGCACCTAAAGGCAAATTTTCCAAATTATTCTGCAACTGTTACTGCTCCCCATAACTCTGCTCAGCATAGCTATGACACAAGCAAGAAGGTACCGTATGTCTTCATTCTCCCACACCAGCAGCGATGCCAAGCATTGCAGAAACCTTGGCCTTAGAAGATCCAACTTCATCTTCTGCTATGCTATCCCCTACAATTTACCTAAGTTTTCTACCTGCTCTGAGCCCCTTTTCAGTGACTCAGCTCCTTCATAATTCTCTGGCTAAAGTCAGTTTAGAGTATGGTACCAGGGCCCCTCACTCCTACGGGTTTAGGACTAGTTTGTAAGCACTCCTTTATTTATCCCCTTGATTAGAGTCTGCATGCAGCTCAGCTCATAGCACCCGAAAGCCTGCATCTGAAACTGCCACATAATGTGAAATTCCTAGAGAAATGAAAACAAATACTATTATATGCCAGGCCATCTTCTTACCCCTGGTAGGAGAGCAGCAACCAATACAGTGAAAGCCCCCTAGCCCCCAACGATCTTACCTTCCCATAAGGGAGACAACAAAGGAACAGCCAAGAACAGCTTCATTCTCTAATTTTAAACTGCCCTTCTGAGATTGAGAGACAACTATAGTATAATATAAAAAAGCAATGACTGAGGACTCGAGATACCTTCGTTTGTGTGCCATTTTAGCAGAATTTTGTTAAGTAAATCACAATTTAAGTTTCTGAGCTTTAGTTTCCTCACATGAAAGTAGGGATAATAATATCCATAAACTCATGTAATACCTGAAACAATCCCTTGCGATAAAATATTGAAAAAAGAAAATATGTATAAGGTTAAAGTCATCTTCAAACAATATGTTCTTTCCCTAGCAGTAATGTCTTCTTCGAATTGTCCTTTTTATGGTTCCTGAAGAATTCAAAAACACCCCCAAGTACAGGGTTCTTCCTGTTGCCCAATACAAAACATGTCCTGATGTTCTGTTAACATCAGTAAGCAATGGCAGAACAACACAGGCAAAAGGCCAGGAAAGAGGTGGCTAAAACCCCAAATTAAATTCAGATGATCCTATCTCAACTGTTAGCATTTTTGAGAGGCAGACCTCAATACCCTGATCTTAGACTGAGATAACAACCTTTGATATTTTGAAATGTTTCTTTGAACTAAATGTAACTACTTTTTAAAAATGCCAAAGAAATTTACTAAACATAATGAAATTTAGGGCAAAAATATTAAATGCCAAATCATATTCTTACATTTCTGTGTGAGAGCTGACAACATAAGAGTATATTATGAATTATAATTTGATATGGGGACTACCAATTTTGCTTCTTTCATTGTGTTCACTTCACAAGATGCAATCTGTTTTTTATTTTTATAATAAACCTTATGTAGGATATCTTATCTAAGTTGATGTATCGCATAAGCAGGAGTTCTGTGCACTGCTGGGACACAGGGCCCTGAATCTTTACTGTATTTCTAAGCCTCCACCTGTCTCCCAAGATGCAGATGCATGTTTCCAACCGCCTGTTGAATTTTTCTGCCTGAGTAATTCACTAGCACATCAAGCTTAACAAATTCAAAATGGAATTACTAATTTTGCTTTCTTAACCTTGTCCTTCTCCCGACATTTGTACTCCTGCTGATATCCTTCAGTACCTAGAACTTCAACTTAATTTCAAAGACTGTCTCTTAGATCTCCGGTCTCTGTGTCAACCTTTCCTTCATCTCCTGTATCAACCCCTTCTTGACATTCTCACTACCAGTGCCCTAGCTCAGTTCTATACTGTCCCGCCCAGAGGGTAGACCAAATACTACCTCATCGGTTACTCAGGACAAGTCTCTTCCCGGCTTCAATCCGTCTACCTTCTGGAAGATAGACTCCTGGCTTCCAAAGATGTTCATGTCCTGATCCTCAGAACCTGTGGCTGCGTCACCTTCCATGGCAAAAAGGGACTTTGCAAATGTGATTAAGATTAAGGACCTTGTGCTGGGGAGATTATCGTGGATTATTCAGGTCAGCCCAACCTAAGCACAGATTCAGAAAATCAAAGGAATTTTTCCTCATGTGATCCGAGGACAATGTGACTAAATGAAAAGGATCAGAAGGACATAAGGCTACAAGTTTTGAAGATGGAACAAGGGGACCAGGAGACAAGGAATATAAGCAGCCTCTAAAAGCTGGAAAAGCAGGGAAAGGACAGGGAAACATTCTCCTGTGCTGCCTCTGGAAAGGAATGTAGTTCTATCTACACTTAGGTTTTTGTCCAACAAGACCTGCCTGAACTTACAATGTACAGAACAATAGGATAATAAATCTGTATTGTTTTAAGACACTCAGTTTGTGGTAATTTGGTGTGGCAGCAATTGGAAATGTACTCATGTACGGTTAGGTTAATCTGTTTAAGAACATCCCTACCCCCTTATTCCCACTCAAGACTTTGTAGCACCCTGTTTCCTGCCAAGTATAATTCAGATGCGTCTACCTTAAACACACACAAGATTTTATCGTTTCATTGCAGACATCTTCCACTATGTCCCTTCGCCATTACACACTGAAGAAATGTCTATAAGCCATTCCCCATATCGTTCTTTACTTTTCCACTATTGTGCCTTGGCACATCTCTTCTCTCAAACGTGCTTCCTCTTCATCTCCATTTGCTAAGATTCTGGTTGTCCTTCAAATTTGAAATCCATTGCCATCTCCTCCAAGTGGCCCTCTCTGATTTCTCTAGCTGGAAATGAATCATTTTTCTCTCCTGTGCTTTCTTTACCATTGTATATATCTCTTAATTTTGTTTTAATTTCTATCTTTATACAGAAATGTTGCTTTGTCTTTACTACATCTATGAGCTTTTCAAGAACAATCTTGACTTTTATCATTGAATCACTAATACTCTGATTTCAGGTCATTGCACTAAATAAATATCAAGAATTCTTCTGTTGAACCAAAGGAACAATGAAAGAATGAAAAAAATAAGTAAGTGTAGAAAACAACTAATTTTATGTCATCTCCTCTTCACCAATTTAAAGAAGACCTGGTATAATATATCTGGTCTGTTTTAAAAGGAACACTTCAGATTTTAAAAACCAATTTTACTAAATCATCTTTATGGTACTAAAGAGTAAATATCATATTATAGTCCTCGAAAGGCAGCTATAGTAAAAATCTTCTGATGCAACAGTGTCGTCTGGGTCTATCCAAAACATACAGTGCAATAAATCTTGTAGATAATCTTTAGACTATGAACATACTTGAAGTCTGAACAATTTCCCTATGGTTGATATCCTTTTTTAAGGACGTTCCAATGTTTGTTTCTCCATCCTCTGATTTGCTTATTTTCCTTATTTTGAAAATGACAACTTTGTTGTCTTTAAACAATGTCATCCCAGAGCCCTGGGCAGACAAAGTAAGTCAAATGTGCCAAACATATGTATGACAGGGGAATGATTTTCTCAGAAATGATAACCACATGAAAGTTCTCAGAATGCCCTCCTGGGCTGTGGGACTTTTTAGCCAAAGAAAATGCAAATTGTATGGGCTGAAATAGGGATCATATAAAAATAAAAAGGATAGGAAACTGGTTCAATATTTTTTAGAAAAGAGAATTGCTTCTTGACATGCAAAATATCTGCATTATTCTTAAAGAATATTGACTCTACTTCTAAAATGGAACTGTTGGAAAATGGTATTTTCATGAAAAAAAACCACTATTGTTGGAACTAGCAACACTTGGAGACATGAAGGGATTAGTAATTAAATTGTGTTGGGGAGATCATTTATTGAATGTCTGCTCTGCTGGGCACTAGACTAGGAATTGGCACACCAAAATTAATAATGTAAGGCTTTGCCCTCAAGAAGCTGAAGTCCTAAGCCAATTCAAACTTGGTTAATTCACCAAGGAGCTAACTGGTTTTTGATGATTTGTGTCCAGTGAACTGACTTATGGGAAACCGACCTGCCTCTGAGAACTTTCAAGAAGTTCTGGGAATAAGAATATCATAGTAGGAATAGATAATTAAATGATTTTAATTAAGTGGGATAAAGCAAATGACAGAAGTTTTCACAAGATTACATGATAGTCTAAAGAAGTCTTTAGAAGCCTTGTTGGCCGAGGGGATAGCTAAGTCTCAAAGAAGGAAATAGCCAGGCAAAGGTGATGCATCGACAATAAAAGGGTTAGAGAGAGGACAGGACATGTTTGAGGAACTCTAAGGGATCAAACCTGCTGGCACATACTGTCTGAAGTAGAACGAATGGTGAGACCTGAAGAAGGAGAGGTAAACTCTAGTCAGATCACCAAGGAGCTCCTGAGCTCCACTCATGGGTTTGCATTTTGTTTTTGACAAACCCAGGAGAACTATCAATTGGATTGAGGTAAGATAAAATGGGAGAAAGGACATTTTCATTTTTAGATTAGATCACATGGGGTTGGAGAGAGAAAAAGAGGCTTGCTTAGTGTTTAAGCTTCTGCCGTGAAGTGATTGGATCACTCAATGTTGTGGATAAACTGGACTGGAGAGAGGAGAGGCAGGAGAGTCACCTCAGAGGAACTGGGAGAATCCTGCAAGAATAGTCAGTCAGCGACAGAGGCCCAGAAAGAAGGAATCAATGTGAGCAGTGTTTTGGAAGTAGGATTAACATGATTTAGAGATCTGTTGGGAATGAGGGAGAAAGAAATTGTAGATGCCCCAGTGACCTCTAGCCTGGGAAACCGGGAGCGATGATGTTGCATCCATGAAACAATGTGAAAACTGCTGAACATGGTGCAGAGTTCATGGTGGACATGGGGAAACAGCATGTTTTATTGTGTTGATGCATACGCATTAGCCCAGTGTTTCATAGCTTAAAGTTTCCCAAGAGCTAAAACTTTATAATTTATTATGAAGGTTCACTTAAAATATTTTCTAGGGCACCTGGCTTGCTCAGTTGGTTGAGCATACTCTTGATTTCAGCTCAGGTCATGATCTCAGGGTTGTGAGTTTGAGCCCCATATCGGGCTGCTCATTGGACATGGGGACTGCTTTAGATTTTCTCTCTCCCTCTCCCTCTGCTCCCCTCAATCTTCTTTCTCTCTCTCAATCCTTCTCAAGCAATAAAATTAAATTAAATTAAAATATTTTCTAAAATTTTGCCCAAACATGTCATGAATACATAAAACAAGGTTCATGAAAGTAGACGTTGTATCACCCCTTAGCATGGTTTCTATATATTCTTACTTGGCAAAAGGAAAAGACATTTATACTTACGGAATACCTACTATATGCAGGCACGCTTTTAGAGTATTTTTGCATACTATGCCTTCTAATACTCACAAAATTTGAAGAAATGATATCCAGGAATGTTCCAGAAACTTAGAGGTAGTAATCTCTGACTGCCATTGTAGCCTAAACCCTGATCTTGTATGTTACCTGCTCTTTGTGCCCAAGGTCATAGACTAGCATTTCTCCTTTCTAAGTACAAAGTAGGCCGTAGAGTGATCCTTCACACTCTGAGGGCACTTAGCTTTGTGCATCTTTGGGAAAGTGGTAATCCATTTGGTCTTTGGTGTGTGGTAAGTCGAAACTGTAATATATGTTTTGGACACTGGATGGCAATATTCTAAATAGGCTAACGTCCAGTTCCTCGTGTTGGGGCCAGTGTTGCGTGGGGTTTGCATAACAAAGCTTCGTTTCTGAAATCCCATTTAGTCTCTGGCTTTGAGACTTGAAGAGTGTGTTGCCAACAGAAAATAGAAAAGGACGTTTGGCTAAGCCTGCCAGTCTGTCCATCCAAACGCTCACAATAGGTCAATCATATTATCCTTAATGACGGAAACAATATATGTTGTAAATTAACTCCAGAACGCCAAGGGCTAAGTTTTCTTATAGTGAAATTAATCATCTGAGCACATTCAAATAATTTCTGTTCCAGTACAAAATGTGAACATCCGTAGTTCTGCAGCACCCACATATGATCAGCATATTCTGAACTGGATGTGATCTGGGTGTGAATATGTGTCACTGTCCCCCAAATTGGGAAATCTGTGGAATCTTTTATGATGTTGGTCTGTTTGGGAAATCATGACACCAGATTAGGAATCTGAGGGGGAAGAAACGAGAAGGACACTGTCAGTTGCCAGAACTTGGTATTAAGACAGAAGGGAAAGGATTGTATGCAGAAATAAGGGAAGGAAATCATCTGATAGATCTCTGTATGTAAAACACACACACACACACATACAAAAACAAACAAGCAAAAAACAAAAAAAGAACTAGGATGTTCCCTTATTCAAAAGAACAAATATAGAGCTATGTGTATTTTGATGGTTTTTGTTCCTTGATTTCTTTTTGGAGATATCCAAGGACGTGACTTGCAGCCAGACTTGTACAGTTCCAGAAAATCTTGCAGGACCTCTGGGCAGGGCAGTCACATGGACTAAACTCTAAGAAAGCTCCTCACTTCCTTCAGCTTTTCAGAGATCACCCTTGACAATAGATTCAAAATCAAAGCTTATTAATAAATTACTGATGCCAGGCATGTGTCCTATGAGCACAGTTCTTGGCCATTTCCCTTGGACAGTGTCTCAAAATGGTAATAAGGAAAAGCACCATGAGGAATTACATTGAACCCAAAGCACCGAGTGAAGCTCAGCTCTCCAGATGCCCTCAGAGCTGGGCTGGCTTCAGTGCAGATAAGTGCTCGAGCCAGAGCGGATCATTCTCATCCGTAACCGCTTGCTCTGCTAAACCCCACCCCATTCTCTTTACAGGACAAGGAATGTTTTAAAATATAGAAAAAAGAATTATACCTTAAAACAAACAAGAAAGCCGCACCAGCAGCAAAAACTCATTCTCCTGAAAAAAGTATATAATACATGTTCCCCATTGACATGTTGTCTTCTGCTTTATGACATAATTTCTGTGTGAGTTGAACGGAGGCTACAGAGAACTATAGAAGCTGTGGAAACATTAGAGCCAAATCAACTTACAGGTGAAAAGGAAAATACCAGAAAACACATTTTATTAGATTTCAGTCCCTCTAATTTCTAAAACAGGGTGGAACTGAGGACACTCATAACTTCTCTGAGTAGCTGGTCGCCAGTTCCTGGGCAGACAGCAATGTAACAGCAACTTACTAAAGAAAAAGATTATATTTGGAAGTGACAGAATATGCATTTGTTTGAGCAGCAAGGGAAATAAAAACTCATGTCTATAATTGCATGTATATTCTCATTTGCATTTTTATACATGTGGTTTCCAAGAAGCTTGCAAGTGTGCTATTTCTAGCTTGTTTATTTTTGTGGAGAGGCAGTGATAAGGATATGTAGGGAGGTAGTTGTAGAGGGATGTTCAAATAGGTTACTATCTACAAATCTGGTGGACCCTAAACTTGGCCCCATATTAGACATAAGTGAGAAAGTCTTTTAAAAGCAACATTCTAAGCTACACCCCAGCTCTCGTGCTTCAAGATCTTTAGGCACATTCATTTACTGTCATTAAACATTGCAGGAGAGCCCTTTCTCGTTGGAATGCCATGGCCCAGCAGGCAGCCCTCTGGGATAGGCTCCTTTTAAGACAGCTCAGACCTACCACCATCCTAAATGCCCCACTATCTTCAGGAAATGATATGCTCTATTTCCCCGCCAATGGGCAGCTTACCCAACGGTAGCCTTCTTACCTCAACCTGCTAGCTTCCCACTTTCAGAATTTTCCAGGTAGGAAGCAATCACTAATCCCTACTGCAATGTAGACTGCCAGCCATTAGGGAATGTGCACTGAGGTCGGCGTACCTGACGCTTTGATCAAGGCCCCTGACTACTTCAGCACATAAATCTCCAGCCGAGTTAATTCCAACACATGCTCACCCAATTTCTACAAGTGTTTCTTGACTTAGAGACTGTTACTTGCCGAGAAAAGAAGCACCATCTTCTTCTCTCTGGGGGCGGGGGGAGGTCAAAATATTTTCTACTGTAAGTTTCTTTAGAGAATCAATCTTTCTAAGTTATAATTTTCTCTTCTATATGTTGGAGATAAATCCTGCTACTTGGGAGACAAGTTTATTCACCATGCAAAAAGAGGAGATAAATTTAGTAATTCTCTTTAGAATATGGGAATACTTATCTCTTATTGTTTTCAGCTTTCAGCTTTAACCAACATTCAGGATGTCACTTTTAATATCCTGTTCCACAGATATTTCAACTCTGTAAGCTGAGTTCAATAATAAAAAGATTGTAATGGTAAATTTTATGTGTCAACTTTGACTAGCCATGGAGGAGCCCAGATATTTGGTTAAACATTATTTCTGATGTGTCCCTGAGACTGTTTCTGGATAAAATTGACATCAAAATCAGTGGACTGAGTAAAGCAGATAGGCCTTTCCTAATGTGTGTAGGTCTCATCCAATTCACTGAAGGCCTGGTTAGAACAAAAAAGCTAAGTGAGAAAGAATTCTCTCTCTCTCTCTCTCTCTCTCTCTCTCTCTGCATGATTGTCTTCAAGCTGGGACATGGGTCTTCTTTTGTCTTCTGACTTGGACTTGGATTGAAACTTACATTATTGGCTCTCTAGGTTCTCACACCTTTGGACTCAGACTGGAAGTGTACCATTGGTTCTCCGGGGTGTCCATCTTGTCAACCGTAGGTCTTGGGACTTATTGTTCTCCATAATTGTTTGAGCAAATTCCTTATAATAGAGAGAGAAGAGAGAAAGGGAGATGCCTTGATTGGTTCTGTTTCTCTGAAGAACCATAATAAATTTAATTATTTCTCATCACTTCCTGCTAAGTTGATTCTGTGGGCCTGTTCTCTTGCTCACACCAACCCCCACCCAAGACTCCATTAGGAGAAACTTATCCTATAGCTTTTCTCTCCTCTGCTTATTCAAGACCAACCTCAACTAGCTGGCATCAACTCAATTACATTTTAAATTTATCTACTATTCAGAGATTCTTGACACTGGTTGTTAAAACTTTGGTTCCCTGACATAGTGAGAGTAGTTATAACTCAAAATTGGCAAATGCTAAAAATCAGGGGGTTTTAGGAGAGGAGATCCAGTTTTACCAATACCTGTTGGGGGTAACAATAAAAAATTTACCTTCGAACTATCCCCTCCGTAAAATCTGGACACTATAAGTATGAAATTTACATAAAATAGATGCTAATAAAAAGGTTTTAAAAATATAAAGTAAAATAGTAAAAAAATTAAAATAACTCCATTTCTCTAAGCCCAAGACTTAGCTAGCTTGGACTTAGAAACCTAGAATGTGGGAGAGGAACAGAGGAACATGACTAGCTTCTTTTCTACTCTTCTGTCTTGCCCCAGTAGTCTTTCTTTCCTACTTAGTATTGCTGTTACTGACTTTCTAAGGTTGGCCTTCAAAGGAGAGATGGTTAGGGAGAAGGACACAGCTTTAGGCGGCTGGTGCAAATGTAATCCGGCACTTGTTCCCACTGACTCTAGTGGCTGCACATTGCCATGCTCTTCTCCTGCGGATTTCTCTTGAGGTCAGAGTTTTCAGGCAGGGGACCTCTGGCTGCTGGTCTCTGGATACTTCCCTGGCTGATTGCTTAGGTCATTCCCTCAGCCTTTGGACTCAGAGGGTCCAGTCTACTCTCAAGTAGTGCTCTTAGATGAGATCCTTTCAAGATGATTCCTGGTAGGATTTCTCCCACCCACGCACCCACGTTTTCCCTCAGTACACATTCTTTTCCCTCAGAAAATAGGCACTTGCAACCCTCTATCAGCTCTGTCGCTCAAGAGTGTATTGCCCTTGACTTTGCAAACGTGAGTCAAGGTCCCAGTGCCTTCCAAACCCCAGACAACACAGGTCACAGTCTCTCAGTAATTCTCATGAAACATCCTTTCCCACTTGGGCTAATGTGAAGAGGAAGGATCCGTCCAAGTTCCTCTCTGTGAGGAAAGGAATCCATAAGCAGAAAAATAATGCTCCAAAAATGTTGTTCCTCCAAATTTCCTTTTATAGTCCTGTTATGGATAATGAGCCAACAATGGCTTCTAAGTATATCCTATATAGATGGTCTAGTATCCTGCTTTACTATGAGGGGAGAACTTGGTACCTATTTTATTGTTCTGGGCTTTTGGAGCCTCAGGAGAAATTCTAAGATAACAAGTCACATTTTAACATCTTATTATATATGTATCTATAAGTATGTTTGAATTTAATATATAAAATATCTTGAGCAATACACATACATATTACAGCTTAACCTTTGGGAGAAAACTATTGGGGAGGATGTATGTACTTTTACTATGGATTTTCCTGTAGCATTAGTTTATTTTTACAGTGTAGATGTATTAGCATATTCTTAAAAAATATATATACTTCTGATGCCTATTCAGGTTTGAGAACCACTGATCTCTTAGTACCCATTATTTTATTTAAGCAACTTATTGTAATTTGAAATAGTTTTACTATTTGTGTGCATTTTTACTGTTTGCTTCTCTCTCTAGACTATTATGTCCAAGGACTGTCTGTATTTGTTACCAGTGTATCCCTGACACTAAGCACTTAGTAGATGCTCTTTCTTGAAGCAAAAATTAGAAATAGAAAAACAGGAACTAAGAGAAGTGGCCGCCTACAGTGGGTCAGTATGGGATAGATGGGATTTGGAACAACAACAACCTTTCAATGTATATTTGTTTATATATTTTATTTATTTTATTTTTATAATTTATTTTCAGTGTTCCAGGATTCATTGTTTATGCACCACACCCAGTGCTCCATGCAATACATGCCCTCCATAATACCCACCACCAGGCTCACTCAACCCCCCACCTCTCGTCCCTTCAAAACCCTCAGATTGTTTTTCAGAGTTCATAGTCTCTCATGGTTCATCTCCCCCTCCGATTTCCCCCAACTCACTTCTCCTCTCCATCTCCCCATGTCCTCTGTGTTATTCCTTATGCTCCACAAATAAGTGAAACTATATGATAATTGACTCTCTCTGCTTGACTTATTTCACTCAGCATAATCTCCTCCAGTCCCGTCCATGCTGATACAAAAGTTGGGTATTCATCCTTTCTGATGGAGGCATAGTACTCCATAGTGTATATGGACCACATCTTCCTTATCCATTCGTCTGCTGAAGGGCATCTTGGTTCTTTCCAGTTTGGCGACCGTGGCCATTGCTGCTATGAACATTGGGGTACAGATGGCCCTTCTTTTCACTACATCTGTATCTTTGGGGTAAATACCCAGTAGTGCAATTGCAGGGCCATAGGGAAGCTCTATTTTTAATTTCTTAAGGAATCTGCACACTGTTTTCCAAAGTGGCTGCACAAAGTCAATGTGCAGAAATCAGTTGCTTTCTTATACACTAACAATGAAAATACAGGAAGGGAAATTAGAGAATCAATTCCATTTACTATAGCATCAAGAACCATAACATACCTGAGAATAAACCTAACCAAAAAGGTAAAGGATCTGTACTCAAAAAACTACAGAACACTCATGAAAGAAATTGAAGAAGACACAAAAAGATGGAAGACCATCCTATGCTCGTGGATCGGAAGAATAAACATTGTTAAAATTCCTGTACTGTCTAGAGCAATCTATACTTTCAATGCCATTCTTCAAAATTCCACCAGCATTTTTTAAAGAGCTGGAGCAAACAATCCTAAAATATATAGGGAATCAGAAGAGACCCCGAATTGCTAAGGAAATGCTAAAGAAGAAAAACAAAACAGGGGCATCACGTTGCCTGATTTCAAGCTTTACTACAAAGCTGTGATCACCAAGACAGCATGGTACTGGCACAAAAACGGTCACACAGACCGTGGAACAGAGTAGAGAGCCCAGATATGGACCCTCAACTCTATGGTCAAATAATCTTCGACAAAGCAGGAAAAAAATATTTTCTTTTTTCACTTGCAACACGGACTGTATTGGTAGGGGGTTAGGGAAACAGTGGAATGAGAAATACAAAACTAGGTAGACAGACCGGGCGTTGCAGGGGCCAGGACCCCCTAGAACTCCTCACTTTCATCTTTGCGGTCCATAGACTCTGTTCCCACTTCTTCATAATCCTTCTCCAGGGCAGCCAGGTCCTCCCGGGCCTCTGAGAACTCTCCTTCCTCCATGCCCTCACCCACGTACCAGTGCACAAAGGCCCATTTGGCGTATATCAGGTCAAACTTGTGGTCAGGGCAGGCCCAGGCCTCGGCGATGGCTGTGGTGTTGCTCAGCATGCAGACGGCCCGCTGCACCTTGGCCAGATTGCCCCCAGGCACCACTGTGGGAGGCTGGTAGTTAATGCCAACCTTGAAACCTGTGGGACACCAGTCCACAAACTGGATGGTGCGCTTGGTCTTGATGGCGGCGATGGCAGCATTCACGTCCTTGGGCACCACTTCCCCACAGTACAGCATGCAGCAGGCCATGTATTTGCCATGTCGAGGGTCACACTTGACCATCTGGTTGGAGGGCTCGAAGCAGGCGTTGGTGATCTCTGCCACTGACAGCTGCTCATGGTAGGCCTTCTCGGCCGAGACGATGGGGGCGTAGGTCAGGGTATAGTGGAAAAAAGTCTCTTCAATAAAAGGTGCTGGGAAAATTGGACAGCTATGTGTAGAAGAATGAAACTTGACCATTCTCTTACACCATACACAAAGATAAACTCGAAATTGTTTATATTTTTTGAACTTTGAACAATGTAAATACATTTTGAGTTGTAAAAATGTCTGTCAATGGAAATCTGATCACGTATGCTATTTGGTAGGCTAAAATCTTGCTTGCTTCTCGGAAGTCCCAGACCCTATCCGAGCCTAGCAAATGTCCTGCCTCATGTAGGGAGCTCCATATTAGCACACATAATCAGAATGTGTCCATTAAAAGACATTTTTACAATTTAAAAAGTATTATCAAAGAATAGGTCACATACACACACACTCACACACACACAGCTGTCTTATATTTCACATGACTGGGGCGCCTGGGTGGCTCAGTGGGTTGAAGCCTCTGCCTTCAGCTTAGGTCATGATCCCGGAGTCCTGAGATCAAGCCCCAAATTGTGCTCTCTGCTCAGCAGGAAGCCTGCTTTCTCCTCTCTCTCTGCCTGCCTCTCTGCCTACTTGTGATCTCTGTCTGTCAAATAAATAAATGAAATCTTTAAAAATAAATAAATAAATAAATAAATTTCATATGACTTAAAGATATTCTTTAACTAGAAATATCTAGTTAAACTACTCACCAAGTGAACTAGGATTATTATCTCAAAAACTCAGAATTTTAAATGGGTTCTAAGTTTCAGACAAACAAAACATCTACTTTAGTTTGAGGTTAATAACGTGATCTGTATTATGAAATGTATTCAAAGAAATTAACACATAGAGTAAACTGAATGAAGAGTTGCATTTTATGGCTTTCTGCAGTCTAAAAACATGTGCCTGTTTTCCAGCTTAAGTGAGATTTAAACAGTAGGGAGAGAGAGAAGACTCTCTATGGTTCTAGAAAGTTCAAATATTTCTTATAAGTTATAATGTAAAACTCAATTAAAGAATTTTTTTTTCCCAGGAATACCTTTTTTCTTTACCTGTTTTCTTATTCAATTACCTAATCTTAATAAAGACAGTCTTTAAACTCAGGAAGTGAAATAAGACAGAAAAGATGCATAAAGGCACTTGAGGTATAAATGACCTCAAACACGGATCAAGAACATTAGAGCCATTATTATCATAGGAGAATGAAATGGGCTTCCTAATCAAATTTGTGAAGAAAAAGAAATAAAGCTTCCACTGCCAAACAGATTCAGTATTATGAGATAAACTCACCTTCTAATTTGAGTGTAATGTGAAGCACAGACAATTATGTAATTTAGAAACATACCATAAAGAAACAGAGGAGAATCGGTGATCACTTATCAAAAAAACAAAAACAAAAACAAAAACAAAACCTCAACAGAGAGGAACTTGTCCTCTCGATTCATTTGAAGTCTTCAAAATTCATTACATTTTTTGAATAATAACAAATATTTAATCAGTCTAAATAGCAACTCCTCGAAGACCCAACCATTTCTCATCCACTTTCAACTGAGCATCCAGCTTCGAGATCTTTTGCCTGTAGAATAGATGTGGGGAAAACTCAGTAGCATCCAAAGTGTCCAAAGTATGGTACTATTCCCTATTTATTCCAAATACATGTAGTAAGTGCCTAGTGCCTAGTGTGCACCCATCTCAGTGGTATGAAAGACATCTCCTGCCTCTGTGGGGCTTGCCAAAGAGCACGGGAATGGCTGCTGGTGGAGCACAGCAGAAGCAGCACCACGAGGGGGGCACGGTGCTCTGTGGACGACCACGGCAGAAGCAGCCAAAGCTGTCGCAGGAGCTGTGGATGTGGAAGGCGGCAGACCCCAAGGAAGCCATCCGGAAGCCGGTGTGCGGCTCTCCTCCCCCTCCATCCCTTTTCTCAGAACTCCATCTTCCCTCCCTTCTCTTCTCCCTCTGCAGGTGTGCTTCTTTTGTTTTTCTTCTCCTGCCCCAACCTGCTTAGTTCCTCTCCTCTTCCCGCAGTCGAACTGACAAAGGACTTGAGCAAAGCTCCTCTTGAGAGCGAAAATTCACTTAATTCATACCCAAATTCAGTTTTTTAAAACCACGGAGAGAAGGGCAGCCCTGCGGAGGAAGTGAACCTTGAGCTCGGAGTCAGGAGACCTGGGTGCTGATCCCGATTTGGCTGAGTAGCAAGAGCCGTGTGGTGAGAGCGAGCAGCCTCTCAAAGGGTCAGATCCTCACGCTCGTAAGGAACCCACCTGACAGGGATGCTGAAGGGGGAAATGTCGGGAGAAGGAGGTATAAGATGCACACGCAAGCAAAAGGACTGAGAAGCCACTCTCTTCTCATAGTGTTTCCAGACAGGGAGTCACCTTTCGCCGGAAAATTCTGGAAGAACATATTATATACATATTCTGTAAACCAATTTTGTCCACTTTACTTTCTTGTAAGATCATTTTAAAATGTCCCCTTCTTTGGGCAAGGCAATGTTCCATTCCTGGCATTTCAGGGAAACTCTGTACTTGTCTTTTGGTTGTTGACTGATTCATTCACTCTTTGGACAAATATTTATTGAGGAGGCAGTAAGCACCGGGGCACTTTCAAGGGCTATCCCATGTCACACTCACCACAACTCTGTGAGGCACATAACATCCTCCGCTTTAAAGGGAGAGATGCCTGGACAGGGGCAAACCGAGCAAAATTCTGTCCGAGGCATACACAGGGTTTCCATCATCATGTCTTCATGGAATTAGTTTGTTCCTCTAAGCACACGGGGCAGTAAACACCAAAACCTGTTTTGAACTGTTTTTCAGTGGTGCCTTCGGAGCTGTGGAGAGGCACTGGGGACTCACTGTGTCTTGGCTGAGAATCTCAATGAGATTTCCACCCCACACTGCCGACGCTCTTCGGACCCGGGAGAGGGAACAGCCCCCTCCTGTCTAAAGATTTGCCACCTGCTGGCAAAGTTGAGCAAAAATTGCTGTTCTCTATCAAGACAACTTTCTTTAAACAGTACTTTTCCCAGCTCTAATAGGGATCCCAGCTACTTCCAACGATCAGGACTGGCACGTTTTCATGGTACTAAGCTAGTCCGCAGAATTTCTAGGTCCGAGGGGAAATCTCTTTGGTTCTCCCTTCCTTGAAGAGAGGGCAAAAGTGCACCTCTGCGTCGAATGCTGCTGCCCTTTGAGAAAGGCATACCCTCTGTCTGCCACAGAAACGCCCGGCGAAGAGACCTGGTAAAGAGTTTACTAGGCTGAACTAGAACTGGGGGCTTGTGCATTCATAGACCATCTGCCCTTCTGTTTCTCTGGCTCTCAAAAAGGGGGTTGGCAAGTAGTTTACTCTTTGGTTTCCTGGTTTTTTGACTTACAAGATACAAATTCCAGTATTTCTCACCACGTGACAAATGTCAAGTGTCTTGGAATTTTCAGGGAAGCAGTGTTCTTGCAGGCACCGCCGGCTGCCAAAAAACCTGAAGCCGAAGTCTGAAAAAGTATGCGACGTTAACTAAATGACCAGGCAAGAAACGTATCATTTCTACCTCATGGGCAGGCATACGACTTTTTTCATTTTACATGACAATGGAATTCTGCAGCTGAAACATACGTAATATTGCAGTTTGGGGCCGGGATGAGACTTTTGTGTGGAGAA
>RCUC01126708.1:0-25582 GCA_003697995.1 Taxidea taxus jeffersonii | reverse complement strand
GCTTAATGACCCCAACACAAGAAGACTGGTGACCCCTTCATCCTCCTCCTGATCCTTCACACATTAGAGTAAGAGCCTGAAAGAGGGTCACAAGGATGGAAGAACACCTCATTCATCAAAAGGAACCGTAGGAAGCTCAGGAAAGATTTTAATAGAATATTAGAGGAGTCTTGACGGGACTATGGCCCTCAGCACTAAAAAGGGGGATCGTAGTAGCAGGGCATGGGAGGGAGCTCCTTGGGAGGTTAAGAGAAGGCACCACCTTGAAGAGAGACTTGGGAGTGACTGTTGAGTTGGAAATATTTTTGGGCCTCCTCATATCATTTTTAAATGTTAGCCAAGTGTTTTCCATACTTTATCTCATGTAGTCCTCCTAATCACAAGAGGACAGCATTGTGATTATTTTCCCCACTGAAGCCCAGAAGGGTTGGACACTTGCTGGAGGTCTCACATGAATTGACACAATGCAAATGAACCCAGGTTTACAGAGTTTCTGTCTGCTGAGTTTCAGGGATTGCCCCCCATACTGCAGCAACCTTTCCCTTTGCACAGCCCCTCCCCCCCCCCCCCCCCCCATAGATGGCTGCCTGAACTCCTGGAACAGACTGGAGTGGAGAGTCCTTCTCCAGTCTGGGTGCTCCCAGCCCTCCCACAGGCTCTCCATTGGCTGGCAAACCTCCCCTGTTCCAGCTGTTCTGGCACAAAGCCCAGGGCAGGGCCCCACAGACACCTGTCTTCATCCATCTCAAGAAGACAAAGCTGAGAAATTCCCCTGCCTGTCCCCGCTCTGGGCGGCCATGTGTCCTGCCTCTGTCGCTGGGCCAGGGACGAACGTGTGGTCTCCAGGGACAGGGCTCCCGAAGTCAAGGGTTTCAGGTCACACAGGCCCATCACTTTGCAAGCAGATGCCATGAATCTCTTCCCAGATTGGGCAGCACTCAAGGTCAGCGTCAGCAGATCTAACCCTAAAAATAGGTTCTTGGATGCCAGTGGAGGTGGCCAGTGTGCGGCTGCCACACGCCCCACAGACCAGCACCTCCTGACCCAGCCAGGCCCCAGCACACGCAGGTAAGGCCTTTTGGCGGGGACGCGGACACCTGTCAGGTCCACTCAAGTTCTTAGGGGGTCTGGGTGTAGGGGCTAGGAGACCCCTTTTGGCCCTGTTTCTAGAGTGGCAGGGAACAGCTGACATCTTTTCAGTGTGACAGGCATCTTGTTGCCCCATCTTTCTCTAGAGGCTCCATGGAATGTTCTCAACTTCCCTCCCTCTCAATCTGAGCTTCCAGTTCAGAGACCATTTCTAACAGATAATCGGGTGGGTCAGAGCTCAGCGGGCCCTTGTGAGGCCTTGCATCCATGGGGTCACATGTCATTTTCCAGCAAGGTTCTACACTTGTCCATTCAGCCAGCAGAGGGGAAGGAAATCTCAGCAGGAGGGGAGAGAGACGCACTGTAGGAACTCACATCTTGTGTAGGGCAGCACACATTATAAGTGTAGGACTCAGAATCCCAGGGATGAGAACTTTTTCTGTGTTCTGGATAATGCTAAGCATCATTTGGAAGGAGTGACCATTTTCAAAGCTTTTCCCAGTTCTGGTGGGAGGATGAGGATGGGGATGATGGCCCTGGTAGAGATGGGGGACTGGATCACCAAGGAACAGAGCCACTTGCCCAAATAGCAGCATGTGTCAATAAGAACGTGGGAAGCCATCCTGCCTCTCAGACCAGGGCTCTCCCCATAGATCCTGGTGCTCTTGTCCTGCGGCCCAGTGGCTCCTCACGGGCCTGAAACCCAAGAGCTGTGGGAGTGGGGGCTCTGACTGTTTAGGAAAGCTGAAAACGTTCCAAGGGAAAAAGCGCCCAAGTAAGAAGGGAGGGGGCATGGGGTGCCTGCGTGGAGAGGCCTCCTCACTTCAGGCCCCAGCCCCTGAGTGTCCCTGGTACTTGGTATTCGTTCAGTTGCCCTGACCTTTCGCTTATAGCCCCCTTTTGTTCTATTCATGAGAGAATCACTTTGGTCCCACCAATGACATTTATAAACAATGCTTGAAGGGCTTCTGAGCTGAGATCTGTACAAGAAAAGAGACTTGGGCCTGGGTTTAGGGGGTGAGATGTGGGAGAGGGCCTGAGGAGTTAGGGGGCTGTTCACATCTTTGCTAAGGGTGACAAGGGTGGCCATGGTTCACCACCATCTGGTAAGCTGGAAGCCCTCCCTGGGAACATTTCAGTCTTGGGGTGTCACTGTGTTGGAGGGGACTCTGGGTCTGAGGGTAGCATTCTTGTGGCTCTTGTCTACCCCACAAGGGATGAGGAGCAGAGCAGGGGTACTGAGGCTGGAGACCTGGCTGTTCCCATGTCTCTTAACCCTGCCGAGGCCCCGCTGAGTCCACTTGGGGAGGGGGCCGCCTGCCCTCCATGCAGTGGGGCTTGGCTCTGTAATGTTTTCCAGTACTAACAACAGGTCAGGAACAGTTCCAAAAGCTTTTCTTTTCAGCATGAACTCATTTGTTCCTCAGAGTTAGAACGGCCCTGTGAGGGAGGGACCTCCTCCTCTCCCTTTTTGGATGCAGAAGTGGAGACCCAAAGGAGTGGAGTGGTCTGTCCACATCCCACAGCCCAGACAGCAGCAGTGTGTACCTTCGAGTCTGATGGCACAGGCACTGCGCTCTCATTCCTTCCCCTGTGGGGTGGAATGGGGATGACCTCGCACTCCCCTGCTTTCCTTGATGCTGAACTCCAACCTGGGCCCGGCCCCCAGGGAAGAGCCACTTCAGGGAGTGGTGCCAGGGGTCACTGCTCCACTCGTCCTCCGCAGCCTGACCCCAGAGCAGATGGTGTTTGAATTTTTACCCCCAGGGACCCTTGATGGTCTGGGCCCCCCATTTCTACAGTAAATAGAGAGCCAAGTCCCATAGTAGCCTGGCATGGCCACCAGATGTCTACAAGCTGGAGAGAGTCCTTTCTCCCCTCACCAAAGCCTTGCTCATACTTAGCACATGAGCAAATGAGCCTCATTACCCATAGGAAGACGTTCAGGCTTATTTATGGCCCATTCCCATCATACCCTACAGAGACCCTGGGCCTTGGCCAAACACTCTACCTACTATTCCCTACTCCTGGCTCAGAACTTAGCTCCTGACACAGTTGGGAACTCCCCATCCAGCCTCCCCACTGCTTCCTTATCCCCTTCCATGGAATGTTTTCTGAGCCCCTGTTGATGTGCCAAGGACTTATATCATCTCATTTAGTTCAACAACCAGCGAGGTGGATATTATGCCCATTCTACAGATGAGGAAGCCAAAGTCCAGGTTTGTTAGATTCCAAGGCCAGCGAGAGCTCTTTGCATGACTACACACCACTCTGGGATGCACCTTAGGGTTGGAGGCACACAAATGAGAGGGCCAGGCCCGCCCTCAGGAGCATATACCTTGTGAGCAAGAATACAGTGACCTTCTGTTGACACGGGTGGGAGTGCTTGGTTGCCTGGCTGGAGCCCCAGTCATACAACTTGGTACTGTGTTCCTAACCTCTGACCCTCATTTTGCTCATCTGTGAAGTGGGGGCAGCTGTTCATTATCTAAGAGATTGGAAAGTAGATTATCCCCAAGTACACAATAGAGGCAAGAACTGTATGATTATTTCCTGGGGTCCTGCCGGGCCTTGATTACTCAGTGGGCATTTGCGGCAGATTTAAGAAGTGAGTGCATGGCCCAGGGCCACCTCTGTACAATACCAAGACAGGCCTACTGAGTAACAGAAGCCTAGAGAGGGAAATGGAGCAGTAGCAGACCCATGGCGAGGGCTGCACACCCATCATCTACCCAAATTTGTCTTCTCCCATTCACAAAAGCCTTGTGTTCTGGGGTGATGCACAGGGGGAAATAGTTCTAGAAAGTTGTGGGATAAGAGGCCATCTGTTGCTGAGTTCACGAGCTGTGAAATCTCCTGCAGTATTACCACACATCCACAGAGGAGGCAAAAAACCCAGCTGCTTAGGACTCAGGAACCACAGCTGGCCTGGTCAGAGGTCACAGTCTCTTGCCACTAGCGCCAGAGCCTCTTCTCCCCCACTGGGGTCCAGGCCACAGAGGTAGAGTCCATCCCAGCCCACTCCCATGTCTGAGGAGGAAGCCGGTACAGGTGTCCAGCCTCCTCTTGGTTTCCAGGAGGCTCAACTCTGCCTCACCAAGATTGGGGAAATCAATTAGGACTTCATAAATTACCACCCTGAAGCTCTTTGAAACCATTTGAAGAGTTAATCAAACAAGTTATGACATCAATACCATCACAGAAGGAATATTAAATTACCTCTTTAAATGAAGGCTTTTCTGTTTTTTTTTAATAAAAGGATTTTCTATTAATTCACATAATTGCCTCCTGTTAACATGCTTGCCAGAATCAAAAAGAAAAAAAATCTGTTAAACTTGGATTGTGTCAGATACGTTAGGAATTAAATTGTAGGCAACAAAAATTTCCTGGGCTCTCACGTCCAGGTTTTAATTTTTTTAAAATCCACGACTTTTATTTCCTAGTTGGGATCATTTTTATAGGTTTAAGATGCATAAAGACAAGCACTGACTTGAAGTAAGTTAAAAATATGTTTATTTATGTATGTTCGCTGCTGCCAAATTCTAGCCCTTCACATACCCCAGAAGGTATTACTCTCCTAACAGAGTAACTTATCCCGCCACCGCCACCGTAACAGTTTTACTCTCCCTCTTCCTTCAAGGCGCATTCCAAGCCCAACTTGGGTGGTGGCGGCGAGGAAGTGTGTGGTGTGCATACATTTAAATACAGATGAGCTTTCCCCAGTGATCCCAATGCACTAGGAAGGTATTTGCCATGTGTGCATATGCACCGAGACAGAATGACCTCAAAGGGAGAGGAGGTTGTTTTAAGATTACTTTAGAGGGGCCCTGGGTGGCTCAGTGGGTTAAGCCTCTGCATTCGGCTCAGGTCATGATCCCAGGGTCCTGGGATCCGCCGAGTCGGGCTCTCTGCCCAGCAGGGAGCCTGCTTCTCCCTCTCTCTCTGCCTCCTTGGGATCTCTGTCTGTCAAACAAATAAATAAAATATTAAAAAAAAACACAAAAACCACAAAAAACAAAACAAAAAAGATTACTTTAGAAAACTGCTCCCCTAGACCAAAAACTTCTAGAAGGCAGAGATCTCTCTGGCCCAGCCCACACCTAGTGCTTAACAGAGGGATGTGTGAGGAAAGCCTGGGGATGGAGGGCAGGGCCAGGCCTAACTTGTGAGGTGAAGTCAAAAAGAAAACGAAGCCACCCCTCATGCCCATTTGTGAGCCACCGGAACACCCTTGATGTTGGCTGACTGAGGCTAAAGCAAAACCATGGAAGGCAAGTTGAGGATGCTGGCTTGGATAGCATAGAGTAGGGGAAGGGGGCTGCTCCCTTTACCTGAGGTCTGTCTCTAGTCAGAAGGGAAGGAAATTTCCCTTAGAGGTGGATTTACCCCAAAGCTTCAGAACCCAACACTTACATGGGCCTCTTCCAAGGCCCTGTACCTTTTTAGTTTTCCCTTCCCCTTCTTTTCTTATTTCTCTTCCCTTTTCTTTTCTTTCCAATCTATCATCTACCTGTCTGTCTGTCTGTCTATCTATCTATCAGAGAGCATAGGCAGGGGGAGAGGCAGGCAGAGGAAGAAGCAGGTTCTCTGCTGAACAGGGAGTGCGATGTGGGACTCGATCTCAGGCCCTGGGATCATGACCTGAGCTGAAGGCAGAGGCTTAACTGACTGAGCCACCCAGGCATCCCTAAAATGACCTTCTGACATGACCTAGGCCTGGCTCTGCTACCAGAAACCTATAGGAGGGCATGGCTCCATTCGGGGAGCTCACACTTACTGGGAGGGCACTCAGTGCCATGGGAGATGTAAGAAACATTTGGCCAGGCCTTGTCCTGAAGGTCACCTTCCTGTGCCTTAGCCCACAGGTGTAGGGGGAGCATCTATTTGGTCCAGAACAATTCTAAAATAGAACTTTCATAGGCTTTCCTCCCCTTTCATATACTCAAGTGATACATGTTCAACATAGAAATTTTAGAATAGACTGTGCCTTAAAAAGAAGAATGACATATAATTCCATCATCCTAAAATAAGCATCTAGCCAGTGTTGACTATTTTAGTGAGTATTATACATGCTGCTTCATAAACCTGTGTTCTCTTTTCTCCACCTGCTCAAGCCTCTTTCCCTTTGATTTCTCAAAACCACCACCAGCATGAATGTCTCTTGCATCTAAGGTTTCAAGGTTTAGGATGACAAAGAGAGGGCTGGCATAGCTTTAGGGCACTGCCCAGTTCAGCACTGGGAATCCCTGTTCTCAGCAGGATGGTGTGTGCTGGACACTCCACACCTGGCTGTCTGAGGCTCACGTCCTCCTTCCCTACCCTCCAGCAGGAGCCTTCACCCCTTCAGGGAATGTTCTAGAAGGCTCAGAATAACTAACTCTCTTTGTTTCCCACCACCACCTCCCGATCATACTTCAGGACTTATTTTTTTCTCATCCAAAGGGTCCCCAGATGATATTTTTTCTGTCAAGCAGGAGGCAAGAGGCCTGTTCTGTTGCTCACATTCAGTGGTTACCCGGCCAGTCTTTGCAGGCTCAAGGGTCTACTGAGAGATTTAGTTTTCCCACTGAAATAACTAGTGTGTCTCTTCACCTGGCTGCTCCTGTCCTCCACCTTAGAAATAATTCAGGTTGGGTTTTTGTTAAATTTTTTTTTTAATTTTTAAAAAAGATTATCTAGGGGTGCCTGGGTGACTCAGTGGTTGAAGCCTCTGCCTTCAGCTTGGATCACGATCCTAGGGTCCTGGGATTCTCTGCTCAGCGGGAGGCCTGCTTCCTCCTCTCTCTCTGTCTGCCTCTCTGCCTACTTGTGATCTCTGTCTGTCAAATAAATAAATAAAATCTTTAAAAAAAAGATTTATCTATTTATTTACTTACTTGAGAGAAAGAGCCCATGCACGCATGTGCAGGGGGGGCCAAAGGAGAGGGAGAGAGAATCTCAAACAGACTCCTTTCTGAGCGTGGAGTCTGATGCAGGGCTTGATACCACAACCCTGAGATCATGACCTGAACCTGTACCAAGAGTCAGGCACTCAACCAGCTGTGACTGTTTACTTGTTTGTTTGTTTTTTTAAAGATTTTATTTTATTTATTTGTTAGAGAGAAAGAGAGAGCGAGCACAGGCAGACAGAGAGGCAGGCAGAGGCAGAGGGAGAAGCAGGATCCCTGCCAAGCAAGGAGCCCAATGCGGGACTCGATCCCAGGACGCTGGGATCATGACCTGAGCCGAAGGCAGCCGCTTAACCAACTGAGCCACCCAGGCATCCCTGTTTGCTTGTTTTTAAAACCGATTTTACCCTTCTGGCTACAGCTCCATTTTATCAAGAAAAAAGTGACACTCAAGGGGGATGCAAAGTACAGACCTGAGCGTCTTCAGTGATCATTGGGGCTGTGAGAGCAGACAAGGGCCTGGAGCCAGTGGATGTAGGGAGAGAGGGCCAGGGAGGTGGAGGGGCCCCAGGAAAGTGGCAGGTCCTGGGGACAAAGAAGATAGAGTGGAAATCACAAATTAGAAGTCACAGGCACTTCCTGCCCAGATGTTCTGTTTGGTCAGCACAGTTTAAAAATATAGACATGGTGATTTATTATAAAATATGATTATTTATTCAAAGAATCCCAAAATAGAAAAGAGAAAAAAAAAATCTCCCAGTCCTGCCACTTGCTCACAGCATTGACACTTTGACATTTTTCTTCTAGTTAAAAAAAAAACAAAATGGATGCCTGGGTGGCTCAGTTGGTTAAGCAGCTGCCTTCGGCTCAGGTCATGATCCCAGCGTCCTTGCTTGGCAAGGAGCCTGCTTCTTCCTCTGCCTCTGTCTGCCACTCTGTCTGCCTGTGCTCTCTCTCTCTCTAACAAATAAAAATTTAAAAAACAACAACAACAACAAAAACAAAACCCAAAAAACTAATAAGGTGCTTTGTTTTGTTTTTACATACAGTCCAATCACGGTGTCGAAATGATGGTTTTGAATTTATTTGAAGCCTTCCCTCATTGGGCAGGGACACCTTTAACCAAACATGAGCTGTACCATCGAAAATTATGAAATGGAGTCAGATTTAACAAGGGGCCCTGGGTGAATTATTCCTGGAAACAGCATCTCAAAGTCAAGGCCACTGTTCCACAGAGGTAAATGCCACTCAAGGCCTTTGTGGTCAATGTCACTTGGCCTCTGAATTCTCTGTGATCTCAGTATCTTCAAATGTTTTAAAATTAGCAGTAAAGTGTCTTAGCTTAGGTTCCCTTGAGTGCTGACCCTGAGACCAGTGTTTGGGTTCAAGTTCTTTATGTGGAGATGATTTAGGAGTGGGGAGCAGACTGAGGTGAGTCTGGGAGGGAAGAGAGACAAGTGCGAGCAGGTTATGTCTCCAGGAGACTGTGTAGAACAGACTTCCCACCAAGGTCCCCACTGAATGGGGAGGAATCTGGGGTACGCCTGCCCCTCAAGAACAGTAACTTTTGAGGGTAACTCCTCCAATTTAGGCCTAACCAGCACAAAGACCAGAAAATACCCTCCAGCAGGGAGATTCAGGGGCTTGAGGGAGGAAGCCTTTTGTGTAGTATGAGGGGACTGCCCACTTACATGGCAGCCATCTGAGCTGAGGAAATGGAACAGGGCAAGGAGAGCACTTCCTTCAGCTGCCTACATGTGAACAGCAGCATATTTCTCACAAAGCTCTGGCTTTCTGACTTCCCATAAAAATATCAGACAATCTGGGCTCACATTCCCACAGGGAAGGGCAAGCTGCTGTGCCCATCAGGGGAAGAGTTGCTCCCCACCACTCCCTGTTGCCTCCTGCCTGAAGCCAACAGTTAGGGGGTTTTGTCTGTTTTATTCTCGAATACCCAACCCGCTTCCCTCCACATTACCTGCCTGGCACCTCCAGGGAGGAGCCCGAGTTTGCTATCCTGTGAGGAGGAGACAGGCCATGTAGCCTTCAGGCTGGCATTTGGTTTCCTGGGACCAAACCTTTAAATATGAAGCTGTAACAGAAACCTGGAGGCCTCTCTTGACAACCTGCCCAGCTCTCATTATGACATTTAGCCTGTGATTGATATTGTGTGTGTCATCGAGACCTTGGCAGTTAATCTCTAGGCCGAATCTATGGAAACCAAACAGAACAGATTTGTCTTCCCCTTCCATTTCGGCTGTGGTCTGGGAAACAGACACTCTCGGCCTCTCTGAGATTCAGAAATTTGGGAGCCACGCAGAGAGGGATGCACACAGGCCGCCTTCAGGATTTGGAAAGATTACAGGTCTGTGGTTTCTGGACTGTTCTGTGCTTTGTTCTCTCCCCCCATCAAATCTGCGCCCTGGAGGATAATAGATCCCAGAGCTCCTTCTGCGCGCCAAGCTGCTCTGGGTAGACCGCACCACTTCCTCTTCTGTCTGGAAATCCAGCCGAGGCTTTCAGCACGGAGGTGGGGATGGGGACGGCTCCTTCCCCAGTGTAATGGTGGAGGAAGGGCCTCGGCAAGGGTGAGGGCATCTTCTGGGATCAAAAGAGGCAGGCAGAGGTTCCAGAATGTAATTTGTTCCAGCGTCTCCCTCAAATCACCTCTCAAAAGCCTCCTTTAGTGGCAGACAGGGTTGTTTGGGTTGGTTTCTGTAACAGAAGTTTCTGGCCATCCCTGGAAACAACTCCTCCCTTTGTGACTGGAAACACCAGCAGGCAGGCCCCACAGCAGAGTTTCGGCCCGAGCAACCACAGGAGGCTATCCGTCCTGCCTGGTGCCCATGGCTCACCTTAACCCCTCCTCCATTAACTGAAAGATTCAGTCCTGCCTCATCCTCTCTGGCTGAGTCCTTGTGAGCACAGGCCTTATTCACCCTCCTCCTCAGCCATCCACTCACTCATTCCATCCCTTCACTACCTGTCAGACCCTCGGGCTCAAGAAATAAACACCAAGGAGCCTGGGTAAACCAGAAACCAAGGAGTCCCTAGGTAAGGTCATCCAGCTCTTCTCTCCTTCACCAGTCCTGCACCTTATTCTGGGCTGGAGATAGGGCCTCTCCTTCAGTGAGAAGATAGGAAGGATACTGGACACCTTTATCCTTCTCTATCCTTCTGTTGACTCCCCAGCTCCTTGCCTCTTTTTTTTTTTTTTTTAAGATTTTATTTATTTAATTGACGGAGAGAGAGATCACAAGTAGGCAGAGAGGCAGGCAGTGAGAGAGGAGGAAGCACGCTCCCCGCCGAGCAGAGAGCCTGATGCGGGGCTCCATCCCAGGACCCTGAGACCACGACCTGGGCCGAAGGCAGAGGCTTCAACCCACTGAGCCACCCAGGTGCCCCAGCAGCTTGCCTCTTTAGCCACACTCTTGGACAATCGCTATCAATCTTCAGTGACCATGAGACTCATTTGGGAGCTTGTTAACATACATACTCCTAGGTCCCTAGCCCCAGTCCAGGATGTAACCCAGGGATATATATTTCTAGCAAGTGCCAGATGATTCAGACAGAGGTGGTCTTTAGATTACACTTTGAGAGAGTCCAGCAAAGGGTCACCTCTGTTGCCACCATGCCCAAATTAGGATGTTGCAGGAGGAAGCCACAGATCCTGGCTTCCCATGACCCCCAAAGACACATGGCTAGCTAGTGATCCTTTAATTCGTCTGCTGCTCTGAGGAATCCTGTTCCTCAGAGCAGTTTTAGCCCTTTCCTTTTCTTAACATTTCTTTAATGAAAAATATTAAAGGCACACAAAGAGAAACAGTAGCAACTTTGCAACCATCATCCAACCCCAACCACCACCATCCATGTCCAGTCCTGCCTCTTACCTACTGCCACCTCTACTCCCCACTCCATACACAATATACTGTTACATTTTTCCAAGAATATTTTTGTAGCAAATCCCAGACATTATATCATTTCATCTGTGAATATTTTGATATGTGTTTCTAAAAAGTAGGGACCTATGGTATAATTTAGCTGTCCTTGGAATTTCCTGCAAATTGGTTGTTAGGTCTAGACTCTGAGGGCTCTGCTAAGATTCAGGTTTTCTTTTGGTGAGACTCTCATGGCAACAGTGTGTTCCCCCCACAGAAGGTCTGTAATGTCTGATTCTCTCTTCTTGTGTGGTGAACAGTCAGAGCTAAATGCCTATATCCAATAGTCTGTCACATGTTGTAAAATGGGGTTGTCTTTCTTCTATATTATCTGGAATACTGCTACAAGAGCAAATTTCCTTCATCCACCCAGTAGTACAGTTTGTATCAGAAAGGAACAACAAATGCTAGGTTCTTTCCCTTTACTTACCTGTCTTCAAAGTAATGAGCAGTTCCCCTATGTCTTCCAACAGTGAATAATGTTTCAAGTATCATTATGATTTTTTTTAAAGATTTTATTTGTTTATTTGACAGACAGAGTTCACAACTAGGCAGACAGGCAGGCAGAGACAGAGAGAGGGGGAAGCAGGCTCCCCGCTGAGCAGAGAGCCCGATGCGGGGCTCCATCCCAGGATGCTGGGATCACGACCCAAGCCAAAAGCAGAGGCTTTAACCCTTTGAGCCACCCAGGCACCCCTCAAGTATCATTATGATTTAAATGTTTGATGTGTTTCAGTCCATTGCAGTTATTTTTATTATTCATGTTCAAATTGTCACCTTTTGACCAGTGGGAACCTCTCTGAGCTGGGTTCTAAGACCTTTGAAGTGATCCTACTGGTCTTTGGAGCTAGCAAACTTTACTTCTTTATTTTTTTAAGATATTTATTTGAGAGAGAGAGAGAGAGAAACAGTGTGCAAGTGTGTGGGGGCAGGGGTAGAGGGAGAGAGTCCCAAGCAGACTCCATGCTGCATGTGGTGCCCGACGCAGGGCTCGATCTCACAACCCCGAGATCTCGACCTGAGCAGAAACCAAGAGTCTAGAGGCTTAACTGACTGAGCCACCCAGGGGCCCCAGGCTAGCCAATTTTTTTACATTCTTCAAATCCCTGGCCTGCCCTGCTTCACACTGCACCCTCGCCACATCCCTCCCCCCAGCAACTATTTCTTTCTCAGAAGACTGAGACCATGTGTTACAGACATCCTCAATTTACAATTCTCCTCGTCTGTAAAATAGAGATAATGATAATAATGCCTACCTCAGAGGGTTGTTAAGAAGATTAAATGAGTTAATAATTGTAAAGCACTTGGAACAGTGTCTGGCACAAAGTAAGTGCCAGATAAGTATTTGTTGAATAAATAACCCTCCCTCCCCATCACTCACCTCTGTGTTTCTCAATCTTGCTGCCCTTTTCTCCTCCCCTCTGGTCTCAGAGCCTCGCTTCCCCTCGGGCATCTCTGAGTGCAGATGCATCAGTCACTCAGCTCAGGGAACAAATGTTGCCCAATTCCACAGTGAATTCCTTTCCTTGGGGACACTGGAAAGTCTTCTCTCACTTTCCAGTTGCATAGCCTGACAAGCTCTCCAAATACACATTTCAATCTGCAAACACAGCTTTCCAGCTTGGAGCATCTCTTCTGACCCCTGGTAAGTTAGCACAACTGCCAGCCCCCTAGCGGGAGAGCCACCCACGTTGCCTTCAACTGTCCTAATACACTGCGGAACCCTCAGGCAGCCAAGCCTCCTTCTACCCCAGGGCTCCTGAAGCTCCCAGGATGTGCATGGCTGCTCGGATCAAACAGGCTCCTGATTTCCAGGTGTGCCCTTTCCACTGGCCAACAACTCCCTGTAGGTGTGGAAAATCACATGCCTGGCATGGCAGGAAACTATGGCCAGAGCCAGCAGATTCCAATCAGATAAAGGAAAAACTAGGCACCAAAGCAGGGCTAAAAGCTAAAAGAAAGGAAGCAAAGGACCAACAGCCTACAGGGATTTCTGAGGCTTGAAGTCTGTCTTAGGTCTGCTATAAACCTTCCTTGGCCCATGTCAGAGGGCCGCCAGCCCTCTCGCACTGAAGGAGACTGGAATGTCAGTGACATGTTGCTTAAATGCCATCATGGCCCTCCTTGGTTACCCTTGCAGCCTGGGAAGAGTAAGTGGGAGCTAAGCAGGCATGGGAAATGCCTGCTGAACCTTAAGATCAGCTTATCCCTACCTCTTTTTGTAAAAACCATTCCCTACCTCTGTCCCCTGCTAACCTAAATCCTGACCCTCTCTCATGACCAATTGCAGGAAGGAAAGAAAATCCCGTGGCTCCAAAATGACATCTGGAGAACCAAAGACAAGTCTCCAAAATGCCTATCCATCTGCCAAGAGGCTGCTGCCGAAGGGGGAGGGGGACATGGAAGAGGATGAGTACTGCACCCCAGGAGCCTTTGAGCTGGAGCGTCTCTTCTGGAAGGGCAGTCCTCAGTACACCCACGTCAACGAGGTCTGGCCCCAGCTCTACATCGGCGATGAGTAAGTGTCAGGGCCAAGCCCCACCTCCGACCTCACCCAGGAGAAGGGAGCCAGCCCCACCCAAGGTCACACCCTTCACCTGCTCTTAGCCAAGAGTTAGTTGTTGCTTTTTCGGTTAGTTGTGTTGCGAGAACTCAGGGCTGAGTTTATCTTCACAGTACAGGAAACCCAGAGAAGGGGCTTATGCAACATAAATATTTATTGCTCTTTCATATAAAAGAAGTCCAGAGGAAGGTGAGCTGAGGCTGGCATGGCAACCCCAGGGGCATCAAGGTGTCAGGCTCCTGTGCCCCTGCCCCACCATCCTGAGGGAGTGGCTTCCTTCCTCGAAGTTGCTGCATGGGCCAAGAGTGCTGCTAGGGCTCCAGCCACCATCTGTGGGATGGTTCCAGGCCACAGAAGCATAAAGAGAAAAGAAGGAGACAAAAGGGCATCTTTCCAGAGGGATGGGTCACCCAAGAACTCCCCTGCCCCTCTCTGCAAAGGATGCTGGGAAATGGAGCCTTGTACTTTAGCTGGGTATAATACCAGCAAGAACAAAGCCAGTTCTCAGATTGGTGGCACATCAACTTAGGTGTTGGGAAGCATGGTAGGCCTGGCAAGGTTGAGGTCATCGTTCCTCCTCTAGATGTTTATAGCCACCATTTCCCACTCCTCAAACAACTGGGAAACATCTACTGTAAGTAATATCAGTAATAATAATGGCTATCATTTATTGACTACTATGTTCCAGGCACTGTGCTAAGCACCTTGCATGAATGATCTCATTTTATTTTCACAAGAGCTCAATGAAAGAGAACATCTAATTGCTCCAACAAGGTACATGGCAGTTAAGCCACTGGCCCAAGGTCTACAGCTCAGGAGGTGGTAGAGGGCTGGGATTCAAACGTGCTTCTCCCCAACCCAGAAGATTTTACCTTAACCGGCACTCCTACTCCTCCCTCCATTCCTCACAATTCCCACTCAGGTTCCATCTCCCCCTGGAGCTGATGGCAGAGGACCCTTGCATGTGGGACTGCTTAAAACCTAGAGATAACTATCTAGTCATGGGAAATCCTTTTTTGTCCTTTTTTTCTCTTGTCCTTTTTTTCTTAATATTTTTAAATTTTAAAAGTGAGAAAAATTACATGCCCTTTTATACTGAATTAAATGAGAGGGTCGTAAAAACAAAGTGCATCATTTCCCTCTGTCCTCTCTTAATTCTGCCTTTGAGTAACCAATATTAAGCTCACCTGCGTACTTGCCTTATTTTATGTATGCTATTGCAAATGTGAGGTCACATATACACACGTATAAAGAGGCTTTGTTCCTTTCAAACAATTGTTAAGTGGGGGAAGGAATCGCACTATTCTGTACTTTTACTATTCCGTAGTAGTAGTGCCAACTTATAATTTATCCAATCATTTCCTCGTGAACATTAGGGGAACCTCAATGATGGGCATATGAGACTCCCTGTACTGTTTTCTTTCTTTTTTTAAATAATAGCTTTATTGAGATATGGCTCACATTCCATAAAATTCACCTTTCTGAAGTGCAGAATTCAGTGGCTTTATTACATTTGCCAAGTTGTGCAACAAGCATCATCCATTTGAAAGCATTTTCATCACCTCAAAAGGAAACCACCTCACAATCCTCCATTCCCCATCTTCTTACCCACACCACCACCCATCTACTTTCTGTCCTACAGATTTAGATTTACTTATTTTGGGCATTTCATATAACTGGAATCATAATGTATGACTTTTGTGTCTGGCTTCTTTCACTTAGCATGTTTTCAAGGTTCATCCAAGTTGTACCATGGACCAGTATCTCATTCTTTTTTTAATTACTGAATAATCTCTGTACTATTTTGGTACCTTTTCTGTAACTCTAAAATGAGTTCAAAATTAAAGAAAGTGCACATATACTTTGACCCCAATATCACTTTAAGAAATGTAAAGAAATTAGAGTACCAGTACGTAAGGAAATATGCAGAACAATGTTTATTTTATCCCTGAAGTAACAAAAAAAGGGAGGGTGGATCTGAATCTCTTATTATTTATTAGTTATTAGTTATATATTATTTATTAGTTATAAAGTATTACATAAATGCAGTAAGTATATGGTTTTCCTGGTATATAAGTAATTACATGGTTATTGTGTAAATATAGAAGTCTTAGGTTCTCTATTTGTAGTAGGTTAACAAGAGGACCTTCCTTATTGGGTTGTATGGATTAAGTGAGATAGTATATGTAAAATATTATTGCAGCGCCTAGTACATATTGAGTGCTCAATAAAGGTTAGCTCTAGTAACAGTGATTAATGTAAGAAAGAAAACAAATCTATCACAGCAATCACCAAATCCCATTACTCTGAAGCCACTCCTATTAATATTTCCTCCTAGACTGTGTATTTCATTTATTTATTTATCATTTTGGTTTTAAAACTTGCTTTTATCATAACCATATTGATAATTCATTTTATCTTTTTTCCCACATAGCACCTTTCATAAATGTTCTCCTTACTACATACTTCTCATAAAATTATAATATAATGCTCTATATCAGATACTAATATATCAGGCAATATAAGGTCATTTATTTAGCCACTTCCCTATTGTTGGACTTACCAGTTGTTTCCATGTTCTCACCTTCATAAATACTGTGTAAAATCTTTTCATATTTAGGATTATTTCCTTAGATCTGACCCTAATAATGGTATAACTGGGGGAAGGAGGATTAGGATTTTATTTTATTTTATTTTTTAAAATTTTTATTTATTTGACAGATGGAGATCACAAGTAGGCAGAGAAGCAGGCAGAGAGAGGAGGAAGCAGGTTCCCCGCTGAGCAGAGAGCCCGATGCGGGGCTCGATCCCAGGACTCTGGGATCATGACCTGAGCCGAAGGCAGAGGCTTTAACCCACTGAGCCACCCAGGTGCCCCAGGATTAGGATTTTTTTTTTAATTATTATTTTTAAAGATTTTTATTTTTATTTGTCAGATAGAGAGAGAGCACAGGAGTGAGCACAGGCAGACAGAGTGGCAGGCAGAAGCAGAGGGAGAAGCAGGATCCCTGCTGAGCAAGGAGCCCGATGTGGGACTCGATCCCAGGACACTGGGATCATGACCTGAGCTGAAGGCAGCCGCTTAACCAACTGAGCCACCCAGGCGTCCCAAGGATTTTAAAACTTACACTGTCTCTGTGTCTTTATCTATGCTATTCCCTTTGCCTAAGATGCCCTGCCCTTCATCTCATCTGTGTCCAGATTCTATTAGGCCTCCTATACTGACTACTCAAATCATGTCTGCCATGAAGCTAGATTTCCCCAATCCCCATCCTGAGAAGTAAGAGTTTTTCTCTGTGTATTATATACTATATTTACATTTCCTACAGCTAATAATAATAACAGCTACATTGTATCATATACATCTTACCATGTGCCTTGCCCTATGCTAGTCAACCCTATGAAGGAGGTTCCATTATTACTCTCATTTTACAAATGGGCAAACTGGGGCTCAGAGAGTTCGTCCATTTGCTCAGTCAGTCAGTATTTCCTGAGCACCTTACTAGGTGCTATGGGGGATACAAAGAAGAAACTGAGGCTCAGAGAAATTAAGTGACCAGCCCGAGGTCATACCACCAGTAATGGTAGAATTTTTTTTTTTAAAGATTTTATTTATTTATTTGTTAGAGAGAGAGAGAGAGAGAGAGCACAGGCAGACAGAAAGGCAGGCAGAGGCAGAGGGAGAAGCAGGCTCCCTGCCAAGCAAGGAGCCCGATGTGGGACTCGATCCCAGGACACTGGGATCATGACCTGAGCTGAAGGCAGCTGCTTAACCAACTGAGCCACCCAGGCATCCCAATAATGGTAGAATTTATACCTAAACTCAGATCAAGAAAATGTGGTCAATCATCAAAAAAAAAAAAAAATCTTGCTATTTGCAACAATGTGGATGGAACTAGAGGGTATTATTATATTAAGAGAAATAAGTCAATCAGAGAAAGACAAGTATCATATGATTTCACTGATATGAAGAATTTGAGAAACAAGAAAGAGGATCATAGGGGAAGGGAGGGGAAAACAAAACAAGATGAAATCAGAGAGAGAGACTAACTGTAAGAGACTCTTCATCTCAGCAAACAAACTGAGGGTTGCTGGAGGGGAGGGTGGGATGGGAGGGTCGGGGTGATTGGGTGATGGACACTGGGGAGGGCATGTGCTATGGTGAGTGCTGTGAAGTGTGTAAGCCTGATGATTCACAGACCTGGACCCCCCGAAACAAATAATACATTATATGTTATTTTTTTTAAAAAAAGAATGAAAGAGAATGTGGTCAATCAGATAAAGGAGCACTTGCATAGCTCAGGAGAAGAGATCTGGAGAAATGTAGCAGAGAACAGAAGAAGAACGGGTAATGAAGTGGAAGGAGTGTGGGGTTCAGGTCTTGGCTCTGCCAAACATTAATTCCGTGTCTTGGACTATTTTACCTCTCTACACCTTAACGGGGATAGGGCTCATCTCATGGGGTGAAGAGAGGTGAATTAAAACAAGTAGAGGGCTAAGCACACAGTAAGTAAATGCTAAGTGCCTTACTTGGACAGCGTCACAGAAGACGTGAATTCCAAGCACGAACCCAGAAGATGGGCAGGACTTCAACAGAGTTCTGGGCAGAGATGCAGGATGAAGAAATGAGTGGAGGCGAGAATAAGCGAGAATAAGTGAGAACGCAGGGGATAAATGCGGTAGAGGTCCACTCTCAGCAAGTCCAGAACTGAGCCACGTTTGACCACCACGTGGTCAGCTCAGATTTAGCCGTGCTGCAGGAACAGGGGACCCCAAGATCTCAGTGGCCTACCACAGTAATGGCTTATTTCTCACGCACACGGCGTGTCGGGGTGAGCTGGCTCGAGCTCTGCTCTGCCTCCCTGTCCCTCTGGGACAGGATCCAGGCTGACGGAGCAGCCCCAATCGGGGATACTGCCAGTCTTCTGGCAGAGAAAAGGGACGCGGAAGATCACCAGTGGACTCAGAAGTGACACATGCCACTTATGCCTACACATTTCGGGGGCCAAAGCAAGTCCAAGGCAAACCCTCATGTTATTAGGGCAGGAAAGTGTAACCTGACCTAGGGAGGGGCAGCAACTATCCCAAAGGATAATGCACCGCCTACCACGGCCACAGTCTCCTCTCGGCCACAGTCTCCTCTCGGTGCAGTGACTTTGGGCAGGTCCTTCCATCTCTCTGTGCCTATGTTTTTATCTCAAAAATGGTTACTAAGAAGATCCAAAGAAATAGGGAATATACGAACATTTTGCATAAACAAATACAAACATTATCATTACAGAACTTAGTGAGAAAAAAAGCATGGGCAGATGGATCAGGGCCGGCTTGCATAAGGCTGAACACTGGCCCAGGGACTCTCTTCAGGAAGCCACGGAGGGTCTGAACAGGACAGACAAGTTCTAGTTACTAGAGTGCCAGACAACAAGTGTGATGCTGTAAGACATGCTTGCCTCCTTGACATCTGACTACAATCCTGCTTCCTTCAATCAGGAAAATGTCACTGCCCCTTCAGTTCATTCCGGCGCTGCCTGGTCGAGCCCCCAAACAAACACGCACTCATACCCAGTCCAGGAAGGCTCCAGAGCTAGTGTGTATGACCTGCGTGCGCCGCGGGGGCAGGGGGCGGAAGCCAGCACAGCACAGCGCTCGTCCTCATCTCTGCTCAGGGTCCCCCCACTTACAAGGGTAATGAGACTCACGCATGCTTACTGAGAGCGATGAGTTCCACGAACACGGCAACCACATGGGGATTATAACCTTGCTGAGAACAGGCACGGCTGCCTGTGTTTCTCCATCTCTTTGTAGGTGTTGCCCAAAGCAGCAGCAAAAAACTCACAGCCGGCTCCTTGTGCATAAAGCATCAGTTTTAGTTTGATAGCTGCATTTAGGTTGAACTTTTCCTTTCCTTAAAAGCACTGAAGATTTTGGAAAGGCAGTCATCAAGGCTCTGGAAGGTAGGGTGGTCAGGATCCAAGAGTGAGGATGGAAGCCCTGGGGGAGCCAGAACCACTGGCCTAGACTGGTGATGCCTGGGACCTCCTGAGGACCAGACTTAGCCCAAAGAAGCAGCTCACATTTTCTCCTTCATCTCCCCTCAAGGGCCTCTCTATGCCCTTCCAGGGCTTCTTTATGGAGAGAGGCAGAATGGTCGAGCATCTGCTCCAAAGTCACGTGCCTGGTCAAATACTGGTCCCCCTGTGGCCTTGGGTAAGTCACTCGTGCTTCCTGGCATTCTATTCCTTTCCCTATAAAACATGGATGCAGTGAGTTAATACAGATGCCACTCAGCACAGTGAGACACACACACCTAGTATGTGTGAACTACCACAGATCAGGCAGGTTCTCGAAATTCAACTCCCAGTGTGAGAAGTAGGTAAAGAACAGTCATTGTGCTCTGCCATGAAGGGTCCTTCTGTGCTAAGGGCAGCCTTGGGACAGAAAACAACCCTGGTCACATTGTTTTCATGAGGTGCTATCACGAACCCAAGGCCGGGTTGGAAGGAAGGTCCCTCCTGATGGGCTTTCTCTGGCTCATGCCCCAACCCTCCACAGATATGACCTAGCCTTCCAGGAACCCATGTGACCTCAGTCCTAGGGAGGCAGTGCCACACCAAAACCCTATGGGCCTGTGGACAGAAAGTCTAGAGCATTTTCCCAGTCTTAGCTTATTCCAAGGGGATTCACCGGGTGGAGTGCCTGGTGACTCCAAGTCCCCGTTGCTTACCAGCCCAGGGAGGGCAGACTTGACACCACCATTCCGGCCTGGTGAGAAGAAGCTACAGACAAGAGGGAGATCTGGTGGGTACTGACCATGCTGGGTCAAAGGGGCTGGGCCAGGCAAACAGGCCACCTTTCAGGTATTCTCAGCAGGAAGTCATTCTGGCAGGCTCAAGGCACAGACACTCTCTCCCCACTCACTTTCCACAGCTTGGTAGGGGATCTGAATTGGCCATAGGTAGAGCTGTAGGGTCAGCATGGAGTAGAGCAAAAGGCCCCTAATGGGATGCAGGGCCCAGAGTTCAAGCCCCCAGGGCAGATGGTCTTTATGTGCGGCCTACAGCAAAACATTTTCGGGTTCTGGGTCTCAGTTTCTTTATTTGTAAAATAAAGGGATGATTTCAAAGGTCCCTTCCAGCTCTAGAATGAAATTCTTTAAGAAATGTGCTATTAAATAAATTAGGCTTTATTAGGTTCAAGCACATACTTGTTTTATTACTTTTAAGTCATTCAAATTAGATTCAAATTAGGTTAACCAAGTGTTGCCCTCCAGAGAGCCAAGGACTGGCGTCAATGATGAGATAAGAATAATTCATCGCCTCTTATCAATCAGCAGTCCCTAAATGGGTGCTTCAAAAGTGCTTGAGTATGCTTGAAAGCACTAAGTTTCTGTAATTTAAATATTCTCCCTTTAATCTTATTCACATCTTTCATTTGCTTAGCAAAATCTTTTTTCTCTTTTCTTTTTTTTCCCCTGCAGTCAGCAGGAGGGGAAATATCCTGGCTACTGTCAAAGTGATTGCAAATTCCCAGGCAGGACAGCCTCCCATAGGCTTGGCTGAAGCAGGAAAATTGAGAAGTCGCTCTTCTCCTTCCCCATATCAGCATCCCTGTGAGTCAACACCGAGGCGAGACACTAAGTTGCTCGGTCACCTGAGTGACAGGGCCACTAATCAGCTCTCCATTTTTATTAAAATATAGTTGCCTCCAAGGTCTGGCTTTTGGGGGGTCATCAACAGCCAGCTGCCCATCCCCATAAAGCTGGACACCTCCCTGTGGCTGTCCCTACTCAGGCTGAGCTGCTTTCAAGGGGTTTTGCTATCTTACCCTTTCTGCTTTTCTCCTCCCAATCAGACCAACAGCCTCAAAAGCAGAGGCATCTCCAGGCCTGGCCTGTAGCGGAGGAGGCTGGAAAGTGAGGTGAGAGCAAATCAGCTAGCTGAGAGGGCCTTGGCGGGTGCACCTGGAGAGCTGCACCCTTGTGCCATCCCCACCTCCCCAAAAAGAAGGAACTAATTCAGCCTCAAGGCACCAAGCAGAGCTAACCTTGACTGTCTTCTCTAGGGTGGGTTTCTCCATGGTTGCTTTAGGAAGCAGTGAAAACACAGCTTTACAAGGTTTCCAGTTAATGAGCTGACTGTTAATGGAAAGAACTAGGAGACCTGGATTCTGAACCTCCAAGTACCAAAGGTGACTTAGATACAACTGGGCACCAGTCATGGGCAGAGTGAACAGAGGAGACCAGGATGGGGCTTGCCAGCTTCTCAGCATGGACCTCAGGCAACATCAACCACTTCCTTTCATGGGTAGCAAAATGCCTAGTCTAGTTATTAATACGGCATCATTTCTCAGTTCCAGGACTCCAGGTACTCTTTCTCCTCTCAGCCTCCATCTCTGGGGCAGAGGATGAAGAAGTTTCTAACAAGACTTTAAAACCCTGGGGCCGGGACACCTGGGTGGCTCAGTGGGTTAAGCCTCTGCCTTCCACTCAGGTCATGATGCCAGGGTCCTGGGATAGAGCCCCGCATCTGGCTCTCTGCTCAGCAGGGAACCTGCTTCCCCCTCTCTCTCTGCCTGCCTCTCTGCCTACTTGTGATCTCTATCTCTGTCAAATAAATAAATAAAATCTTTAAAAAAAAATAAAATAAAACCCTGGGGCGCCCTTGTATCTTTGAGTTGCCAGTGTCTCTCGACAACTAAGGAAAACATCAATAAAATCATGGCATACGCTTTTGTATTAAATGAATATCTGACATATTCATTACCGAAATTTACAAATGAAAAGAAGAAAAATTCTCCATCATCCCCTTGCCCAGGGAGAGCCACCAATAGATAACATTTTGTTGTTCCTCTTTTTACTGCTTTTTTCCCCTTGAATTTCTCTTTAACCTTTCAAAGAAACTAGAGTGTTGCATCACTCAGTTTACAAGAATCTTGTAAGGAAAGTGCTGCCAGAGTAATTGGTTCTGTTTAACAAAGAGAGAAAACTGCCAGTCCCAGAGGTTCTGCTGTTTGAGCTCGAGCAGCGGTGTGTACCCACGCCACCTGGCAGCCCTGTGCGTTAGGAGGGGCCTCAAAGGCAAACAGCTTCATTGGCAGCAAGTAACAAGAACACCCAAGAAACTAGAAAGCCAATGAATTTTCCTTCCGTATCAGGTGAATTGATGGAGATCAAAAGCTAGAAATGTGTCCACTGTTTTGAAATCCACCAGCAAGGAGTGGGTATGGTCAGGACTCCAAAGGAGAAGGTCCCCATCATGCCCATGAAATGACACGAGGCCACAAGTGTCAGACACACCCAAATGAGTAGGGTGCCAGATTACGGTGGGGGGCACGAAATCAGTGGGTTCTCCCATACACAGGGGCGTGGAGAACCATCCAATTGTCTGCGACCTTTCTTCAGGGCCCACTGCAGAATCCTGGCAACATGGGAGCAGCTGGTTTCCCACTGCAAGGGAGCTGGGGGAGGGCTTGTGTTGATGTAGGCATGCGTGTCCCTCCTCCCCTGGGCTGGGACACCTGTGGAAAATGGGCTTTCGGGCATATAGTGAGGCCTTTGGGCCGGGAGTCAGGAGGGCACCAAGTGGTCTGGAGAAGTGAACTGTCAGGAGTGCTGCCCAAGGAGACTGTTCCACCAAGAGTGCTCTTATTCCCAATTCCTCAAGGTGGGTTGAAACAAGCTTCCTGGAGGAACTTCAGGGGGCCAGGAGGAGGCTGGGCCAGGCCAGATAAGGAGGAAGGGAGGGGAAATCTCTGAATGAGGAAACTGGTCCCTGCCAGAAGGAAGTCATTTCCCTGGCCCTCCAATCTAGAGGAAGAATCCAGAGCCAGGACAGAGGTTCACCGGGAGAGGAGATAAAGGGAATTGGGTCAAAAACAGAGATAAGAAAAATACAAGAAAACAAAACAAAACAAAAAAACCCCCAGAGATATGGCAATGTTCTTCAAAAGTAAACTGTACAAGTCCAGTAAATGTGTGAGAAAATGTCCAACCTCATTGCTAAAAGAAATGGAAATATGACATTTTTTTTTTTGCCTATGAAATTAGCAAAGAATAAAAATCAGGCCGTAAAATGAGCAAGCTTTCTGGAGGAGAATTTAGTAACACATATCAAATGTGTTTAAAAAAAGCTCATACCCATTGACCCAGCAATTCCACTTAAAAAGAAATCTCTCCTAAGGACATAATTAAGAGATGTGCCCAAAGAAATACAGCAAAGTTGTTCATTTATAGTGTTTCTTATAATACCCACCACTATCCCTTCAGGAGAGAGATAAAGATAGAGATAGAGCGAGAGCAAGAGGGAGAGGGAGAGAGAGGGAAAAAAATGTCCCCAAATAGGAGCTGGGTGAGGTAAAATTGAGATTTCCCTAGAGACTGGAACAGCATGCAGCTCTTAAAGGCTATGTGTTAGCGGAGGAAGATGTTTACAATGCAACACCATGTCAGAGGTTTTGAAACTTATATACGGTATCATACCCCAAAACGAATCTTTATACAAAATATATGAATCTGTGCATCGAGAAGTAACTGAAGAATCTTACATCAAAAAGCAAATAGACTTAATCTCTAGGAGAGGTAGAAATACAGGTGGGGTGTGTGTGTGTGTGTGTGTGTGTGTGTGTGTGTGAATAGGTTTTTCACATTCTGCACTGAGCAAGTGTTATTTTTATAATTAGATGATATATTTTGATGACATATTATTCTTTAAATAAACAAATGGCTTACATTGGGATTTTTTTTTAAGATTTTTATTTATTTATTTGACAGAGAGAGAGATCTCAAGTAGGCAGAGAGGCAGGCAGAGAGAGAAGGAAGCAGGCTCCCCACTGAGCAGAGAGCCCGATGCGGGGCTCGATCCCAGGACCCTGAGATCATGACCTGAGCTGAAGGCAGAGGCTTAACCCACTGAGCCACCTAGGTGCCCCGGGATTTTTTTTTTTAATTAAACATCTAGAAACTAAGGTTTCTGCATCACCTAGGTTCTAAAGGTAAATTTCTAAGTCTGTTTTTTCTCCGGAGATTTTCTCCTCAGCAGAAGCACATTCCTTTGTCTCTTTTCCAGATAACATGTCTAAGCAGGCAGCTTTAACATAGAAGAAAACCACAATACAGGGCTAGGGAGCTCCCCCCCACCCCGCCCTGACCTACCCCACACCCAGGAATTGCTAAGCCAGACATTTGGGTCAGCTGGGGACCTGCCTCCGTCACAGCCACTGTTTACCAAATGTACTAAGAGTTTCCCTATTTGCAGATCCCCATTCTGTCATGGATACTCTTCTGAGCACTCAACTAGACTCTGAGGGTCGAGCTAGGGAGAAATCCCCAGAGCGTTGCAAGGACACCACCTCCCTTTCTGGGCTCAGGCAGCTGCAGAGCCCCTGAAAACCTGCAGGGGGCCTCAGACACCCAGCAGGTCTGATCCTCCCCATGAGCCCTTTCCTCTCCTTCACACACAGCTAAAACCAGCTCTGCGGGCTGACTGTGGAGGTGTCAGGCAACGAGTCTTGTCACATATCTACCCTGATCCTTGACCCCCACAGCAGCAAAGTGCAAATTGCTATTTATTCAAACTGCCACTTGATTATGTTGAAACCCAGTTACTGAACCCAGAGAGAACAGTCTTTATGGTGGGTAGGAACTTCCTGTCAAGGACAGTTAATTTTAATTTTTCCACTGAGCTCAACCTCAAAGTGAGGTTGATTGCTACTCAGCAAGATGGCCTGCATTAGTGGAAGCTTTAATTGAGCGCAGATCTATGTCCCAAAAGCATAATGTTTGTTGTATACATACTTTGGGACAAGAAGAAAAATGAAAAACAGGTCTTTCTGAGGAAAAATTGAAAGCAGAATGTAGTCCATAGTCCGGATAGCAGCACTGAAGACCAGCTGGGGGGCTTGGGGGAACACTCCACCATCCTGTGGCTCAGTTCCAATGGGCTGTTTGCAAATGTTTCTAAAGGCTCAGTGTCTGCACTTAGGTCTCTCTTTCCCAAATACTGGACTCCATCATGGTTCCTCTCATGACCAAGAAAAAGCTCTAGGAAAAGAGCAACAGATCAGGGGCCCTTGGCCAAGGGGCCATGGCATATGTTTCCTGCTGCAAC
>RCUC01126707.1:0-35759 GCA_003697995.1 Taxidea taxus jeffersonii | reverse complement strand
TGTTCACAGATTGGAAAAATTTATAGTTAAAATGTTCATATTACCCAAAGAAATCTATAGATTCAATGCAATTCCTATCAAAATACCAATAGTATTTTTCACAAAACTAGAACATGTAATACTAAAACTGTATGGAACCACAAAAGATCCTGAATAGCCAGAATAATCTTGAGAAAGATAAACAAAGCCAGAGGTATCACAATTCCAGGTTTCAAGGTATACTACAAAGCTGTAGTAATCAAAATGGTATGGTGTTGGTACAAAAACAGACACATGGACTAATAGAACAAAATAGAGACCCCAGAAATAAACCCAAGATTAATCAGTGTCACTTAATCTATGACAAAAAGACAAGCATATAGTATGGGAAAATACAGTCTCTTCCATAAATGGTGCTGGGAAACTGGACAGCTATATGCAAAATATGAAACTGGACTACCTTGTAACACCATATACAAGAATAAACTCAAAATGGATTAAAGACCTAATCTAAGACCTGAAACTATAAAAATCCTAGACGAGAATACAGGCAGTAATTTCTTAGAAACATTTTTCTGGTATGTCTCCCAATGCAAGGGAAACAAAAGCTAAAGTAAACTATTGCCACCACGCCAAAATGAAAAGCTTTTGCACAACAAAGGAAGCCATCCATAAGACAAAAAGGAAACCTAGTAAATGGGAGAATATATTTGCAAATATATCCAATAAGAGATTAATATCCAAAATATAAAAAGAACCTCTAGCAACCATCAATTTTTTCTCTGTATTTACAGGTATGATTCTGTTTTTTGTTTCTTCCCCTTTTTTCTAGATTCTACTTATGAGTAAAGTCATATGGTATTTGTCTTTCTCAGTCTGACTTATTTCACTTAGCATAATACCATCTAGGTCCATCCATGTTGTCTCAAATGCCACAAATCATCCTCTTTATGGCTGTATAATACTCAATAGTGTATATATACCACATCTTATTATCCATTTGTCTATTGATGGACACTTAGTTTGCTTCCATATCTAGACCCATTGCAGCTGAGGTAAAGGTAAAAGAAGAAATCCTCTACTTTTGAGAGTAGAGCAGCAAGCAGTCCTGGGCCCAGACCATTAAAGATCTCCTAGCATTGGGGGAAGGGCAAGAAATTTTCTTCTACACAAAATCCACTAAGATAGAAGGCAGAATTTGACTGCCAAAAGAGGATGGACAGGATCATTGAGAAATCTCCACCCCCAAAGACCTAGGTACACAAGACCAGTCTAAGACTGAAAGCAGACCAGAAAACAGAAAATTCCTACTAGGGTATTATGCAGCAAGTAATAAGCAAAGAAGTCTAACCCTGGGAGCAAGGCAAGAGCATGGAGATCATCTTGTTGGTACAGGCACACAAGGAAGGCAGAAAGCTAAGGATAACTGAAATACTAAGAGAAATCCATCAATACCAAGCCCTCCCCCTGAGCACAAGGTAATTGCTGAAAGAAGTTGAAGTTTGGGGTTAAGGTATCACACATTGGGCATTAAAGGTAATCACAAAGCAACAGAACCCAAACCCAACTCAAATCCTGATAATATTGACTTAATCCCCCATAAAAACAGCTTAGAAAAATAGTGCTTATTTCCTAGCCTAAATACTATTTACCCTAATCTTTACTATTTTAAACAAGAAGTAAATCTTTCAACAAAAAGTTATAAAACACACACACACACACACACACACAAAACAAATAAAAGAAACCCACTATAATCAACAGAATCAGACAGAGATGATATAGATGTTCAAACAACCAGACAGGGTGTTTAAATGTTTGGGGCGCCTGGGTGGCTCAGTGGGTTAAGGCTCTGCCTTCCGCTCAGGTCATGATCTCAGGATCCTGGCATCAAGCCTCATATCAGGCTCTCTGCTTAGCAGGGAGCCTGCTTCCCCGCCCCCCACTTCTGCCTGCTACTTGTGATCTCGTTCTCTGTCTCTCTGTCAAATAAATTAATAAAATCTTTTTAAAAAATAAAATAAAATAACTATGCTTAATATCTTAGAGGCTCTAGTGTAACATTTGGGGGGTTTCCGCAGAAAGAAACTATAACAAATAATAACTATTAGAACTAATTCTAAGAGCTACAGAAATACAGGTGAAGAATGAATTCAATGGATTCATAAATTGACTCAAGGTAGTTGAGGAAGGAATCAGTGAACTTGAAAAAAGATCAGTAGAAATTAGCTAAACTAAAACATTGTAAAAATGGATTAAAAAATACAAGAATGGAGCAGTCAAGATATGTGAGACAATAATGAACATTTTAACTACAAATATTAGAATCTTAGAAGGTGAAGAGGGACGACAGAAGAAATCCTGGAAGAAATAATGGATGAGAAATTTCTAAAACTGAAAAAAAAAAATGCAACCCACTATAGATAAAGATGATCAGAGAGCCCCAAGTAGAACAAATACTAAGGGAAAAGAAAACTTCTGAAAAGCAAAAAGTAAAAGCAAAAAGCAATCTTAAAGGTAATCAGAATAAAAAACCTATTATATACAAAGACACAAAGACAAATATTAGCATACTTCTAGTCAGAAACTATGCAAACCATAAGACAGTAAAGGCACATTTTTACAGAAAGAAACTGTCAACCAGAATTCCATACGCAGCAAAAAGTATTTTTTCAAAAATGAAGCTGAAATAAAGACCTTTCAGTTAAATAATAGCAGGTCAAATTCATTATCAGCTGACCTGTGCCACAAGAAATACTAAAGGAATTTCTGCACACAGAAGGAACATATCAGAAATTTGGATCTAGGGGCGCCTGGGTGGCTCGGTGGGTTAAGGCCTCGCTGCCTTAGGCTCGGGTCGTGATCCCGGAGTCGTGGGATGGAGCCCCACATCGGGCTCTCTGCTCCGCGGGGAGCCTGCTTCCTCCTCTCTCTCTCTCTCTCTCTCTCTCTCTCTCTGCCTCGCTGCCTACTTGTGATCTCTGTCTGTCAAATAAACAAATAAAATCTTTAAAAAAAAAAAAAAGAAAAGAAATTTGGATCTATAAAAAGAAATGAAGAATCCCAGAAACACTAAAATGAAGGTGAATATAAAAAGTTTGTGTTATTTCATTTATAAGACTATCTAAAAGCAAAAATATAGAAATACAATGTGGTTTATAACACAAGTACAAAGTTTGGCAATAGCACAGAAGATGAGAGAAGGAAACTCTCTCCTGAGTAAGACCTGCCAAGGCAAAGTTTGACTGCCAAGGAAAGAAAGACAAGGTCACTAAGAAAGACTTGCCTCTGAGACTTTCATTAGAGAAAAGGAAAAAGAGTCTTTTCAACAAATGATTCTGGAACAAGTATATATATATATATAGAGAGAGAGAGAGAGAGAGAGAGAACTTAATCCATACTTCACACCATTTACAGAAATTAACTCCAAATAGCTCATAAACCTAAATGCAAAACCTGAAACAATAAAATGTCTAATGGAAAACCTAAGACTTGTTACTTTGGATTCTTAAATATGACACAAGCCACAGGCTGGGAGAAAGTGTTTGTGAAAGGAATATTTGATAAAGGACTTATCTCTAGAATATATTAACATGTCTCAATGTTTAATAATAAAACAAAACAATCTTTAAATGAGCAAAAGATTTGTATAGACTCTTCATCAAACAAGATATATAAAAGTCAAAGAAGAACATAAAAATATGTTCAACATCATTTTGTCATCAAGAAAATTAAAACAATGAAGGGGCACCTGGGTGGCTCAGTTGGTTAAACCACTGCCTTCGGCTCAGGTCGTGATCCTAGAGTCCTGGGTTCAAGTCCCTCGTTGGGCTCCCAGCTGCTCGGGAAGTCTGCTTCTCCCTCTGACCTTCTCCCCTCTCGTGCTCTCTCTCACTCTCTCTCTCAAATAAGTAAATAAAATCTTAAAAAACACACACACACACACAATGAAGTTTTAACCTATTATGCTAGAATTTTTTTGTAATGACAACAGCCAAGTATTGACGAGGAATGTAGAGCAACTAGAACTCTCATACATTGCTGTATGAGAATGGTAAAGCCACTTTAGGAAGAAGTTTGACAGTTTCTTAAAAGTTAAACATACATTTACCATGTGACCCAGCATACCACTTCTGGGTATTTAAGAGAAATATTTTCACATAAAGGCATGTATGTAAATGTTTATAGCAGCATTACTTATAATCATAAAAGAACTGTAAATAAATCTTCAACCCATCAATGGATAAGCAAATTGTGGTCCAAGCATGCAACAAAAAGGAACTACTGATGTACATGACATACATGAACCTCAAAATAATTATGTTGAGTGAAAGAAGCCAGACTTGAAAGGGTACGTACTGTATTATTTGGTTCATATGACATTCTAGAAAATGGACAGTTATAGGGAGAGAAAAACCTTTTAGTTTTAATTTTAGTTTTAGTCAGTAGTTTCTAGGAGCAGAGGCTAGACAGAGGATTGAGGACAAAATGTAATATGGGAACCAATTCAGGTGATAAAAATGTTTTAATTTTTTTTAAGATTTTATTTATTTATCTGACAGAGAGAGAGATAGAGAGCACAAGAGATGGAGAGATAGAGTAGCACAAGCACAAGTAGGGGGTGTAGGCAGAGGGAGAAACAGGCTTCCCACTGAGCAAGGAGCCCAATATGGGGCTCTATTCCAGGCCCCCGGGATTGTGACCTGAGCCGAAGGCAGCTGCTTAACAACTGAGCCACCCAGGCACCCCAAAAATGTTCTAATCTTGATTGTGGTAGTAATTACATGTTTCTCAAAACTCACTGAACTGTATGCTAAAAAGGCAAAATTTTCAAATACACATTATAGCTCAATAAATCTGACTTTTAAAAATATCTTTTGTAGGGAGTCTATATAAGAAATCTGTTTGGAGGTATTCAAAGGAGACAGGTTTGGGCTCTTGTCCATTTCCTATCTTCACAATTTTACCAGGACTATGCTGGTGACAAATACAACATGAATCAGAAATATCCTCAGGTTGGGGCACCTGGGTGGCTCAGTCGTTAAGCATCTGCCTTCAGCTCAGGTCATGATCCCAGCATCCTAGGATGGAGCCCCACATCAGGCTGCTTGCTCAGCGGGAAGCCTGCTTCTCCCTCTCTCACTCCCCCTACTTGTGTTCCCCCTCTCGCTGTGCCTCTCTCTCTGATGAATAAATAAATTAAATATTTAAAAAAATAAAAAAAAAGAAACATCCTCAGGTATTTCCATGCAATTGTTCATTAAGCACAGTACTCAATGTTCTGACTCTGAGGGGATCGGTGGGGGGATAATTTCATGTAAATATTTTGCAATTTCCCATTGGAGAACTTCTTGTGCTATGAAGAAGCCAGAGTGCCAGAGAATTTTCTCATGTGATTGCATTCAGATTTCTCCCAGGATCTTTTTCTGACTCTGAAGCCAACTACTGCCATTCAAAATAGCCTTTTGGAATGTTTGAAAAGATTTGGTCTCAGGGTTTCATGGGTGCTAGGATCTTAGCAAGCACTGCCTTTCAGGCATAGTGATCAGCCTAAGCATTTCTTTTAGCTTCCATGTTATCCCCTTTTACATGTGCTCTTATACTTTGCAATAGCTACCTCCTTCGGAAGCATTGGAACACGTGAAAGTTCTTTAAGCTGCTGGCCATTCTTAATAGGGTTTCCTACTGAAGTTAAAAACCTTTGTTGTATCCAAAGCATTCCAATCCATGGACTTAGCCAAAATCAAATCTACTACCAATGTATATGTTAACTGTTCTTATCCATTGTAATTGACAGGCTCTGATGAGTGCAGTGAGTCCTCCCACGTGAACAGATTTTTGCCTCTGACAAAGATACCATTTTGGTGGTGAAATGAGATCTGGTCTAGTGCATGCCATCTGATATTTTCCTGTTCCAGTTTTTAGATATGACTGTCAACAAACTAGACTAAGTCTGAATTTCCTAGAGGAATTTTAGTAAATCAGTTTGGGGCACAGATAGTTCACAAACTGAGGTGCAATGGTTGTGAAGTTCTCCTTCTTCAGATAATGGGAGAAGGGAAGAATTGAAAGGACCACAATGATGAATGGGAGAATATAACGGGGTTTCATAAGAGGTAACCCTACTAGTTGAAAATGTTGCGTGTTTTCAGTGTGGGGGAAAAAAAAGAGTATACAACATGAGGGATCACTAGATTTAAGGAGACCCTAAAATCAAGTCAATAAGAATTTCCACTAGTATAGCAGCTGCAAATAGTGGTCTTAGGCAAAGCCAGTAGGTTTCATCACTGAGTCAAGACACTGTAGTAAACTATTGGTGTTTGCTGAATTCCTAGGTGAATCAGAATACCTAGGGCTTATTTGGATCCCTCAAGTAAAAAAAGGTAGATTCATAGTTAGACAAACCCAGGGCTATTAATCATGCGCTTCTTAGGTAAGTCATTTGGTTACCCTTGTTAAGTCATATGATAACATGGCAATTTCAGTAGCCAGAGAAATCCAGGAATCATCTTAATTATCTCATATTCCTAGTCTGGGGAAATTTTTTAATAATTTGTAGTCTATCAAGAGTAGAGGATTTACCTCTGGATAAACCATGTCCTAGCTAATAATGAAATTGTAACATCTCTTTGGAAATCTTACCTCTTTCAAAATTACAACAGTAAGTTGATAGAAGAATTAGTTGTGAAGCTTACCTCTTCTTTGGAACACAACGAAAAAAAGGTCATTCACATACTTCATGAGAATAAAATCACAAGCCCTGGTTGAGGACTTGTGAGAGGTAAGAGGGTACCTCAAAAAACCTTTGTGGCCTAAATAGGTCAGATATCTTACTGATTTTCCCAGGAGAAGGCAAACAAGTACTGACTATTTTGATCCAAACGGACACTAAGGGAAGAAGAACACAAATCTAGAACTACAAAATATACAGTCACAGAGGCAGCAAGGATGAAATCGTATTTGGATTTGCTATTACAGCTAGTATATAATAAAATATTTGGCTGGCCTTTGAAAGCAGCCATACTGCCCAGTGTTAGAAATAACCCACTGGACGTCTGGGTGGCTCAGTCGTTAAGCATCTGCCTTTGGCTCGGGTCATGATCCCAGTGTGCTGAGATCCAGTCCCACATCGGGCTCCCTGCTCAGCAGGAAACTTGCTACTCCCTCTCCCACTACCCCTGCTTGTGTTCCCTCTCTCGCTGTGTCTCTCTTTGTCAAATAAATAAATAAAGTCTTTAAAAAAAAAAAAAAGTAAAGAAAAAGAAATAATCCACTAGTTCTGTACTTATGTAGCCATACCCTATATGAGTGGGTGTGGACTGAGTGAGAGGCCCTTGCCAGACTAATACCGCGGCTGATAACCTGGACCGGCACAGTGGCCTAACCTAACATCCCTTCCACAGGTGGAAACGTTTGGACATAAACAGAGAGAAGGAGGAATCGTAACTGAGAGTAAAGAAATGAGTAAATGGGTAAGGCAATGAGGGAAATAAAATAGTCATTAGCACTTAGTACATTAGCTCTGCACATTAGTACAGAGCAAGAGGTAAAGTTGTCTTCCAATCACAGTAGATGCCTGAAAAGATGAAATCATATATTGTTGAGATCACTTCTTTTAAATTTTTTATTTTAATTCCAGTTAACATATGGTGTTATGTTGGTTTCAGGTGTACAATATAGTGATTCAACACTTCCATGCATCACCCCGTGCTTGTCGTGACAAAGGTACTCCTTAATCCCCATCACCTGTTTCACCCAACCCCCTCACCCACTTCCCCTCTGGTAACCATCAGTTTGTTCTCTAGTTAATTGTCTGTTTCTTGATTCGCCTTCCTCTTTTTTCCCCCTCTGTTCATTTGTTTCTTAAATTACACATGTAAGTGAAATCATATTGTATTTGTCTTTCTCTGACTTATCTCACTTAGAATTATACTCTCTAGGTCTATGTCATTGCAAATGGCAAGATTTCATTCTTTTAATGGATGAATAATATTCGTGTGTGTGTGTGTGTGTGTGTGTGTGTGTGCATGTACAATTGAAACCACTGTTGCTTTGGGAACCTGAGGAGATCAAATGGAAACCTGCAAACCTGAGTGACCTCACCTTGGGAGACATTTTGGTTATATGATATGATGATGGACTGAACTATTAATGACTAAATGGGATGCTGAGAATGTACCAGTCACTTTTAACTTATTTTTCAGGTTACATCTACCATACTGTACATTGGCATTATTGGTAAGATTATGATACTGATTATAATACTGATATTGATAACCAAATGTATTGGGAGATGAAGTTAACATCCTCTATCCCTACCCCACACTGGCTACTCCAAATGTTAGGCGTATAAAAAGAATGATGGCCAAAGTCCATAGCGTGGTCAATTTTATAATAAAGAATTTTACTGGCCTTTATCCCTGATTCCTGGGAGAGAGACTCTAAATCCTTGGAATTTTCGAGTGTAGGTGTTTCTTTGTTATTTATGAGCCCTTGGATAACACCTGAGTTTATGTTAAAAGGTAAAATGACTCAAGATGGCATGTGGTCACCAAAAAGGACAGCCATGTGATTAGATGCTTGATGATTTGAGCTAGTCTGACCTCAGGAGAGGGCGAGGAGGACTGGAGACTGAGTTCAATCACATGGCCAATGATTCAATCAAATGTGCCTTTGTAATGAAACTCCCAATAAAAACTCTAGCTTCCTGGTTGATGAACCCATCAGTGTACTGGGAAGGTAAGGTACCCTGATTCCAGAGGGAAAGGTCATGGAAACTCTGTATTCAGGATCCTCCCACACCTCACCCTATATCTCTTCATTTGTATATATTTTTATATCTTTTATAATAAAAGATTTATGTCTTTTATAATAAAACTATAATTGTAAGTATAATACTTTCCTGAGTTCTGTGGTCATCCTGGTGAATTTCAAACCCAAAGTGGGAGGGGTCATGGGAACCCCCTGGATTTGTAGCCAGTTGGTCAGAAGTGCATATAGCCTGGTTTCTGAAATGGGATAGTTGTATACTGTGCCTTTAAGCCTGTGAAGTCTGATGTTAATTCTGAGTGGTTAGTAACAGAATTGAATTGTATTAGAGCAGACCAGTTGGTATCACAATAACAAGGTAAGAGGAAATGACTCTCATTTATGCCTCTGAGATCCTGAATGAGTGTATATCCCTATCCACTGGGTTTTCTTACTAAGAAGATAGGAATATTACAAGGATGGTAACAAAGGATAATGAGTCCTTTCTCCATTAAGCTCTCAACTTTGGGTTATAGTCTTTTTTTAGCTTCTGGTTTTAGAGGGTATTGTACCAGTTTGGGTAAAGGTTTAGAACTTTGATGGTTTCAATCCCAGTAATCTTGCCTACATCAATATAATTTTTTTGCTGGCACTCTGATACAGCTTGATTTAGGCTCAGACATACCTGAACACCAATGTCTAAATTAGTTATGACTTCATTATAAATAGAGATCTCTAGGGATTTCAAGGAAGAGACCATTGAGAGAGCATTGAAACTGGCTATTCCATTTGCATAGCAAATCCCTTTCTATTAAGTCAGTAAGTATAATGTCACAAGGAAGGAAAGAATGTGTCTGGGTTAAAGGTCCCAGGGTGAGAGGTAAGGTCTGGGTCATGGAGATTGTCTGAGAATTATTAGAGATACCCACAAACTGAGCTGTTTGTTGACCCAGGGGAAGCAATTGTATAATAATGGTAGGGTTTATAGTTAAGATCACAGCATTTTTACTTAGAGGAATTTTTCCTTGTGGGTTCAAGGATTTTAAAAAATGGGGCTATTTTGAGTCTTCCTTTGAGCACCTTCTTTGATCACTCACTTCATTGTTTTCCCCTTAGTTTCTTAGTTAACACAGACCATTGTTTTTCCATTGTCTTTTCTGTTTACAGAAACTGCAAGTGTCTTTATAAAAAGACTCTGCCAGTGGTTAAGGACCATGTATGCACATCTAGTTGTTTTATCTATAAGGCTATCAAGTTACTCTGAGTCTTACTGTTTTTAAGACTCTTTTCAATATTCAGCAAGGTGTTAGAGATCTGACAATAGAGCTATTTCCCATTCTGGTTCTTGTTGAATATTAAATCTCCTATTTCTGGCTTAAGGTCATTTGTAAAAAGTCAGGAGAGAACTGGGGTCACATCTGCTTTCGGCTCTACTCCTGAATGCTGTCTAAAGAATTAAAGAGCTGATCCCTGACATCTCCAATTGGACTCATCCTTTCTTTATGGGACTATTTTCATAGGGAAGATTTTAAGATAGTCTCCGAAATAAGTGGTGCAACATCTATAGCTCTTATAAATCCCTCTTGTTTCCTGTGCAATCACCATCTTTTCAGTTACTCCAGTGTCTTCCCCTCCTACATTTTCCATCCAGTTATTTTGCGTCTGAGATTTCCTCTAACATATGATCTATTTTACATCCTAACGGTAGTCTAAATTTCTTTGCAAATTTCTATCTTACCTAAGCTTTTCAAAGTCTTCAAAATGGCTCTCAGCTTAGAATGAGAATAAAATCAGCCACAAGTGATTTTTTCCTTATAAGTTAAGAATTAACCAATATTTGGGGATTTTCGGCTGGCCAAAGGGAAGGAAGGGCAGCCTGTCAGGAGATATGGGGGCAGAGGGAGATGGAGGAAGAGGAAGGAGTAGTATAAAGGCCATCAGGTTATGTTGTGATTTAGGGAGATTGCTTTATGTTTTTCACAGTTTTGTTTCATTTTTTGGCCAAGCATCCTTTCAGGAAGCAATTTTGGAATCTGAATTCCTTACAGTGCTTCTTCATACCAACCAAAAAAAAATGTAGAACATTGGACATTTTCTATTTTGTCCTTTTTTTATTCTAAAGGATCTCTCAAATGAACAACTTTGTCCATGTCAAAAGGTCCCCAAAGTAGCCACTGTAATTTTAAATTATTATTGGTGGAATTACACACTTAGAAAGATAAGTACACAAGGTTGTGTTGTAGCATAAATATATGTAAGAAGCAGGACTCTAGCTCAAAGAAGGTATGAACTTACTTAAGCTTAGACCAGGGTGGGCAAACCATAGTCCCTGGGCCATATCCAACTCACTAGCTATTTACATAAATAAAGTTTTATTAGAACACAGCCTTATCTACTTATTTACGTATTGTCTATGGCTGTTTTAGCAGTATAGTAGCAGAGTTGAGTAGCTACAACAGAGACTGTATAACTCACAAGCCTGTAACATTTGCTACCTGACCTTTTAGAGAAAAAATTAGTAGGGCCTCAATTTAGACTGACACAAACCTATGAGAGTCTACAAATGATCAGCTGTTGTTCCAATTAGATTACTGACTCTGGCCATCCCACTCTGAGCCTTGAAACTGATCTGTATAATGTGTTTAGTTTTTGGGCCACCTTTTTCACCAAAGTCACACAGCACATTTGTTTAATGGACTTTCCATACTTCTTCCCCTGCACACAAATCTGGATTTTTTGAGCCTGGAACAGCCGCCATAAAAATCAACCCAGATAGATTCTGATGACCTCCCTCACTTCCTCCTCTGCCACCTCCTACAGTGAATTTGGCTGTCTCCAGAAAAGATAATCTCTCAGGTCCTCCTTGGGTGGGATGAAAAAGGTACATGAGCCTATTTTGAAAATCTATGATTCAACCCTGATCTTTGGACATACTTCTTTCTTTCCCTAATGACAACCCCAGGCTAGCCTGATTTGTACATCTCCCAGGAAGCAGCTGCCCCAAGACAGCCTAGGGCACTCAGTCTTATTCTAGTTCAGCCACCTGGACTCTGTCATTGGATCAACATAGTCCTACGTCATAAGGATAATAACCTCTTTATTAAATACACTGCTCACTAAGTCCTTGTACAGTGACCCACATGGGCCAGCATAGGGGATATACAGAATCTGTGATTTTTATAAAAATCCATTATCCAACTTTTAACTCACCCTTACAGACAAAATCCAGATGCTGTAGGGGATGACTGGGGGAGGTAGACAGTGAGGTTATAGCTACTGGAATGGTTCATATTGATTTTGTGGTGGGGAGTGGGGAGGATAAAACCTGGGCCCTTAGGAGGGACGGCCTCAGCTTCCAAAGAGATGGAGGAGGAAGGACAGTAATGATCTTTAGAATCACCCCGGGAGGGACACCTGGGTGGCTCAGTGGGTTAAGCCACTGCCTTCAGCTCAGGTCATGATCCCAGCGTCCTGGGATCGAGTCCCACATCGGGCTCCTTGCTCTCCAGGGTGCCTGCTTCTCCCTCTGCCTGCCATTCTGTCTGCCTGTGCTCGCTCTCCCTCTGACAAATAAAAATAAAAAATTTAAAAAAAAAATTTTGTTAGAATCACCCCGGGAGCCTTCTTTGCAAAGAAAAATGCACTGATTGAGAAGGGGTTAGGATTTCGACATATGCATTTGGGAGGGGGGCAGGGACACAAATATTCAGACTACAGCACGGTTCGTAATCAGTGCTACCTAAGTGTAGTCTCAAGGATACAGTGTACTCTCTAAAGGAAAAAAAAGAACTTTTGAACATAAAAATAAAAATCCCAGAGTTGTTAAATTAGCAAAACAAAATCTTCTTAACTTAACTTTAATTTAGGAGAAGCCAGTTGGTAAAAAGTTATATTTGCATGATAAATTTAAAAAGTTTGTTATTTTTAATCATATATAGCAATTCTTTTAGCAGAATGCCCAAGCAGCAATTCCTCTGGATCTTTTTTTTTAAGGGTTTTTTTTTTAAGATTTTTTTAAAGTTTTTATTTATTTATATATCAGAGAGAGAGAGAGAGAGAGAGAGAGAAAGCACACAAGCGGGGGAAGCAACAGGCAGAAGGAGAAGTTGGCTCCCCACTGAGCAAGGAGCCTGATGCGGGACTCGATCCCAAGACCCCAGGATCATGACCTGAGCCAAAGGTAGACACTTAACCAACTGAACCACCTAGATGTCCTCTGGAGCTGTTTTTTTTGTTTGTTTTTTGGGGGTTTTTTTTGTTTTTTTGTTTTTTTCATTTGACGAGAGAGACACAGCAAAAGAGGGAACACAAGCAGGGGGAGTGGGAGAGGGAGAAGCAAGCTTTCCACTGAGCAAGGAGCCTGATGTGGGGCTTGATCCCAGGACCTGGGATCATGACCTGAGTCAAAGGCAGAAGCTTAACAACCAAGACACTCAGGCACCCCTGGATCTGTCTTAATGACATATTATAATTAGTAGATATTGGTAAATAACCAAGAACACAGTCAAAGCCCTTAATAACAGCACTTCTCAGATATAGGGTAAATGTTGATACCTAAGAACATCATCTCTATAGCAACACTAGTCTTATCAGTTTGCTGGGGCTGCCACACCAAGTACCACAGACTGGGTGGCTTAAACAACAGAAATTTATTTTCTCACATTTCTGGAAACTAAAAGTCTGAGATCAAAGTATCTTCAGGATTAGTTCCACTGAAGGCCTCTCTTCTTGGTTTGTAGGCGGCTGTCTTCTCCCTGTGTCTTCACATAGTTACACAAAAAGCCATTGCCAGTGTTGTCCCATCATCTGAAAAGTACACACCCCTGCAAACTGAACAAGTGAGACTCTGACATCCAGATCAAAAGTCCACTCAGCCATCAAAGACAGCCCCCAGAATGGAAGAAAATACTTGCAAATCATATATCTTACAAGGGACTTATATCCAAAATATATAAAGAACTCTTACAGTCAACAAATATTCTAATTTTTTAAATAGGAAAATAATTTGAATAGAAATGTCTTCAAAGAAGATATACAAATGGCCAGTAAGCACATGAAGAGATTAATTAAACATTATTAGTCATCAGGGAAATATAAGTCAAAACCACAGAGAAATCATTTCATACCCACTGGAATGGCCATAATAAAAAAGACAGTAATAACAAGTGTTGGCGAGGATGTGGAGAAATTGGAATCCTCATACACTCCTGCTGGGATTGAAAAATGGTGCAGCCACTTTGGAAAACATGATGAACCTTGAAAACATTATGTTAAGCAAAAGAACCAAGACAGAAAAGGTCACACATTATATGATGCTATGTACATGAAATGTCCAAAATAGGCAAATCCATGGAGACAGAAAATAGATTAGTGGTTGCCAGAAGCTGGGGGTAGAGGAGAGTTGGAGAATGATTGCTAATGGGTAAAGGGTTTCTTATGGGGATGATGAAAATGCTCTGGAATTAGATAGTGGTGATTAAGGCATAATTTTGTAAATGTACACAACTGATTCTCATTTTTCAATGTAATTATATTTTATAAAGTTGCTATAAACACTCAGGGAGTGAACACTAAGCAGTTGTTCCTCAGGGAAATAGAGGAGTAGGTTCCCACTAACTTCTGTTCATAACATTTTAGTCAACCAATCGGTACATAACCTTGTTTTATGTGTATTTCTGTCTAAAAATACCTTATTCAATAGATATTTCTTATAACTAATTATAGGCAGCATTTCTTTACACTAAACCACTAACCCAGAAGAGTTCAACATTTTCCTCCCCTTGGATAATGCAACAGTTAGTTTTTCTGGCTTTCAGTCTCACAACGATGCCATCCACTATGCTTTATGCACTTTTCCATGGCTTCTTCATACACTAGAGATGTTACTTTAGCATTTTCGAAAGCAGCCTCATGAATAGATTGGCAGATTTCCTCCTCTTCTTTCCTAGATGTCCTGCATTGTTGATTCACTAACATTGAACTCATAGTGAACAGCACCATAACTCATGCATAGGAAAAAAACCAAAAAGCTTATCGAACATATGTATTTTCTTTGTAAGGTACGTCACAGTCTTCCAGTGCTTGGGAACAGTAGATAACATTTCAACACTACATGTGGGAGCCATTCTAAACAGCAACATCACCAACAAAAGCACAAAAAACACAAAAAGCACAACACTAAATAGACCACAAAAAGGGCACCTGTCTTTAGTATGAGAGTTGTCTAACCTCAGCTGGAAACGTACATGTCCAGTAATTCAAATTTTTCACCACTGTGCACGTTTCCATGAATAACCAACTGTACAAAAAAACACTACTGAGTTGTACAACTTTAAAAGTGAACTTTATGGCATGTGAGTTTTTGAATTATATCTCAATAAACCTGTTACTTAAAAAAAAAAATCTTTAGGGGCGGCTGGGTCACTCAGTGGGTTAAGCTTCTGCCTTCAGCCCAGGTCATGATCTCAGGGTCTTGGGATCAAGTCCCACATCCAGCTCTCTGCTCGTTGGGGAGCCTGCTTCCGCCTCTCTCTACCTGCCTCTCTGCCTACTTGTGATCTCTCTGTCTCTCTGTCAAATAAATAAATAAAATCTTTAAAAAAAAAAACTTTAAAAAGAAAAATGTCAAGTATCAGTCCTACATGTAACATATAAAACTTATGTTTTATATATCACTATGTGTGGCTTCTTTTTTCTCCCATGTATCCTGTGAAATAGAAAAATACCATTCTACTGTATGAGAAATTAATGAGACTAGCAAGAAAAAGCAGATGAGGAGGACATCCAAAAAGAGGTGGGCTTCTTACAATGCTCCCGACCCCTGTTCCTATCCTCTGGAGGCCTGCTTGTCCACACTTTCTTCAATACCACTGTAATTAATGCCCCCTTTTTGCTGAAACTGGCTCAAGTAGGCTTCTGTTCTGACAACCAAAACAATTCTAATTAATACAATAGACTTTTAGAGATTTTCTTGAACCTTTGGATGAAGCAATGAATGAGTATACCTAGGTCTTCAAACTAGAACTTGAATAGATGCCTTGAAAACATCTGACTGAATCTCTTGAGTGCAAGTTATGATCTTGGTCTTTGCACTACCCAGAATTTAGGCTTACTGTCCAACCCATGAAAGGAAAGTGCTGAAGCGTAAGTGCTGGGTGATGTAACGTATTTCTGGCACTGTAGACTCTACACTAGAGTTCCTAGAACAAGAAGTCCTTTGTGGTCCTGTCACTCTGTAGCTGTGAGACCTCTGAAACAAAAGATCAGAAAAACAATCATTTCCTAAAGTCTCTCGCAGCTCTGATATTTTTTGGTTACGTAAATGAAACATACTGCTTAAAATAGTTCATACACTATCTCTTATCTTGCTAACCCCCTCCTTCATGGTCATTACAGAAGATAAATGACAACTCAGCCTGACTCAGCCCAGGGCATCCAGATCAAGTTACAGTGTTCAACTAAGCACTATTCCCTCTCAGTTGATTAGCAAATCCCTATTAAGATTACAATGGATAATTAAAGTGTTACTATGGTAGAGAGACCTTTGAAGTATTTTCAATAGGATAAAAAAAGAAAGTAAGCTTCATTCCCCTTCTGCCCACAAACACTCATTTTCTCCACTGTCCAGGAGCCTGAGGCCCAAGGGAGCTCTCCCCAGGTGATCTGAACCCCTGGGGCAGAGCAGCTGGGGAGGGTCTGTGAGGAGCAGTGTTCCCAAACTTTAGTCTGCTGCAGAATCACCTGGAGGGCTTGTTAAAGAGCAGAGTGCTGGGATCCACCCCAGAGTTCCTGGTTCAGTAGATCCCAGGAGGGTCAGAAATTTTACATTTCTAGCCAGTTCCCAAGCAAGCTGGGTTTGGGTTTGAAACCAAAGCTTGGAAACCATAGAAAATCTCAGAGAGTCAATCCTTACAGCCAGGTTATATTTGCCTCTGAGAGGTTGTCCAGTGGGGAAGCTCTTGTATCAGAGCTTGCTGGTAAAGAGAGCCTCCATAAAGGTTTTCCTTATTCTCTTCCCCTTTCCTATTTTTAGCTTTCCTGGAGAGGTCAGGAGGTCCTCCTAAGAGCTTTCTAAAGCGTTAGTTGTATCTCCTTTCGATGTCCCATCACATGACGTGTCCACTGAAAGAAACCTGTTCCCTCTTGAAGCATCTGATGGCTACGTAATGTGAGAATAGTTTTTTCATGGAACAGGTATGTCCAAACCTTCCATGAATGTTTTATGCCATATTGTTTATCAAGTTGTGACTCCTCTCCCTTTAGTTCAGAGATGCAGTGTTCTGATATTCTTTATGAATGCCCACTATGCCCAAGGGCTGTGGGAGATACAGATACCTAAATATACTGGTCATGGTGCATTTACGTTGCACAGCAGAATTAAGATTACAAAGTGGAAGATGGCAAGTGGCATTGGGAGGACACAAGCAAAATTCTATCAGTCTACAACAGCTTACCTTTTAAGAAGGAAATCACAGAGGGCTTCATAGCATGGATTTTTTTTTCTTAAGGTTTTGAGTTTCTGGAAATTTGACCCTTTGTCACTTCGTGTTTAGTGCTTTTTATGGTACTAGGAATGATTATCTAATATTTAGTGGTATAACATTGTCTCTCTGTGAAAGAAAAAGAAAGATCGCTGCATGGGACAGAAAAATTAAAGGGCTCTTTGCTAAATGGCAATCTGGAAGTGATAGTAAGCTGACTAGTTACCCACAGTAGTTCAGTGGAACTCCCTTCTGTAACCTTCCATCACACACACACACACACACACACACTCTCATACATTCATGCACACACACCTCCACCCACGCTGCCCCTTTTCAGCTTATTCGTGGGCTAAGCTAGCTGGACAATTTGCAATTTTAGAAAGAGCAGAAAAGAAGAGCACCAAAACAGGTTGTTAACCTTGTAATTTGGAGCTGTTGGAAGAAGCATACTCTGAGTTGCACTGGGACTTGCATTCCCATTTAGCATTAGAATAAATAGCGCCATGCATACTAATCTCTTGAGTATTTCAAAACAAATAGAAGTGAGAATGTGTGTGAAACCCAAATTGTGACACAACTTTCCACTCCATATATTATGTTTGGCTAGATAGAAGTCTCTGATCATACTTGAAATTGAGATGGGGGAAAAGTATCTTAAATATTTAGTGGTGGGGGAGGGAGGGAAGAAAAGATACCTAACCCAAATTATTATATTATAAAGAAGACTTTAAATATGTTGTCAATAGTATGTTTTTTATTATATTTAAATAACTGTGTATTTTCCATTTCAAAAGTCAGAGTAGAACAAAAGAGATTATATTGATAAATATTGTTTTTTATTTTTTATTTATTTTTTTAAAGATTTTATTTATGTATTTGGCAGAGAGAAATCACAAGTAGACAGAGGCAGCAGAGAGAGAGAGGGAAGCAGGCTCCCTGCTGAGCAGAGAGCCCGATGCGGGACTCGATCCCAGGACCCTGAGATCACGACCTGAGCCGAAGGCAGCGGCTTAACCCACTGAACCACCTACGTGCCCCAAATATTCTGTTTTTTAAAGAAAATGAATGATTTTTCAGTTTCCTTTTAATCCTATATGCTGGGAGACCATACCAAGTTATCCCTATCTTTTATTTAAATGATTGTTTGAGGCATTTGTAATCAGATGTCCTAACTGCTGCTGGTGGTGAAGCATACTGGTCCATTCAGAGCTAAGCTTCCTTCTTATACAACACCCGGGGGAAGAAATGACTTAATTATTTATAGAGCAAAGGCTGTGTCAGTGGAATTGAGGCTATGGTAATGTTAGCAAAAAGATGGAAATCTATGTGATATAATAGAAAACACAATATTGGGTTCCATCACCTAATCAGGGTCTCCTGTGAGACCTTGAATAGCTCACTTCAAATCTCTGGGTCTTATTTTCTTCATCTGCAAAATAGGATAATTGGACTTGATGAGTTATTCCAAACCAGAATAGGCAGCTGGATCATCTGGAGAGCTTCCCTTTTTCTTTTTAAATTAAGATGTATTATTGATTTTTAGGGAGAGGGGAAATAGAGAGGGACCACATGCAAGGAGGGGGTGCAGAGGGAGAGGGAAAGGGAATGCCCAAGTAGACTCCCCACTCAGTGTGGAGCCTAAGGTGGGGGTCAGTCTCAGGATCCTGAGATCATGACTTGAGCTGAAATCAAGAGTCAGATGCTTAACTGACTGAGCCACCCAGGCTCAGCATTCATGCCAAGTCCCCCATACATGGCTCCTATACTCCACATCATCCCATCAGAAACCCAGCAAGTATGTCTCTGAAAAAGCTCTCTAGCCCATTCTGGATCATCTCCTAGGTCTTTCCAACCCTGCCCTCTACCCCTCAATTCTAGGATTCTCTGAGACTATGAAATATATCTTTTTTTTTAATTAATTTATTTATTTATTTGACAGCCAGAGATCACAAGTAGGCAGAGAGGCAGGCAGAGAGAAAGGAGAAAACAGAGAAGGCAGAGGCTTTAACCCACTGAGCCATCCAGGTGCCCCTATGAAATATATCTTTATTTTTTTCTGTTTATCTCAAAGTAGAGGCAAGTAAGAGAAGAAATTAAAGCACTTCAATGAAAACTTGGATATTTATTTTCCAAAAGATGCCTCCCTGTCTTAATTGAGTTGAAATCATAGAATTTCAAGCTCCCCAAAGATCTTCATAAATGTAGGTTATCTCCAATCCAACCTTCAAAATTTTGGGGCACTTGGGTGGCTCAGTTGGTTAAACATCTGGCTTGGGCTCAGATCATGATCTCAGGGCCCTGGGATGAAGCCCCACATCAGGCTCCCTGCTCAGCAGCAAGTCTGCTTCTCCCTCCCTTTGAGATCTCTCTCATTCTCACTCTCTCAAACAAACAAACAAACAAAATCTTTCAAAATTTTACTGGCCTCAACATTTGGCTTGTTTTCATATTTGGAGTGCTTTTCTTTTTGAACATTGTTCAGGAAAAAAGAAAATTATCCTTTCTAACTTGGATAGAGTTATTCAGTGATAATTTAAAAAAAAAACATTTGTTAAATACCCCTTTGTACTCATACAATGCTAGAAGATCTATAAAACAAGTAAAAAAAGAAATCATTACTGCTCTCTGAAAATATTTCCAAGATCAGTAGCATAAATGACAAAAAACTTGAAGTTTTATGGTTTCACAATTCAAGGTATAGGATTTTCTGTTGACTCATCGTGGATTCCTTATTTTCCAAAGCATTTGAATATTTATAATCTATTTTTATCCTCAGCTCAGCCTTTTGAAATACATTCAGAAGGCGTTTTGATTCTGATTTATTCTGGCAAATAAACTAAAAACCAGAATAGATCCCTTGTCTTCTGTGAGCAGCTTGAGTTCAGGAAATATGGATGTTCTTTTGTAGCTCCAATGCCTAGCACACAGCCTGACACAGGTGAGGTGCTCAGTAAATGTTTTAATGAGTGAATAAATAGGAGGGTTGCCTCCCTCCTTGGGCCAGTTCTCCAAGGCAAGGAAAGAAATCAGAGCATTAGCAGGGTGTCTTGACTGCTCTCTGAATCTCCTGGCTCTGGGTTCCTGATTTCTGGGATTTCTGGTGAAAAAACCAGGTGAGACACTGTAGATATGCACATGATTTATTATTTTCATTGACTTTGACTTCAAGGATTCTTTTAATTGCCTCCTGATGCCTGGGGCTGCCTCAAACCTCCTATGCTTTAGGAGCAGCTGCAGATGCTAGGACTTTGGAATAATTCACAGCTGAAAACAGCTGTTCACACTTACTCATCTTTGTATGCACAGCATCTAATACAGTGCTTTGATTGAGGATCAGTAGGGGCTCAATAAGTGCTTGGTAAATTGAATTGCAGAGGCTGCCATGTCTGAAAAAATACAGATGCTTGGCTCCCATGCTTGGAGATTCTGATTTAATTGGTCTTGAGCGTGGCCCTGCATCAGAATATTTAAAAGTTGTTCAGACACAGCTATGTCTGAGAACGCTGCCCCTTATTATTAAGAGGGAAATGAGTAGTTCATCAAAAGCCACCAGGTGTTAAAGAGAGATAAGCACCTAATAGGAATTTTCTCTCTGATGTAGTCAGAATTAAAAGCTTAGAAACAGGGAATGCTACAGAGAAAAGTGGTCACGATTGTCATGCCATTTCTTTACACTTTAAAGACATCACAGATCTGAGACAAGATCCAATATCCTTAGCATGGACTGCAAAGCCTCTTCTGTAACCCCAATCTGGCTTTCTAGCAGCATCTGGGATTACCTCCTCCCTCACCTCCTGAGCCCTGGCCCTGGGCTACGGAGCCTCTTCTCACTTCAGACTCTCCCCTCTCCCGGAATACTACCCATTCCTCATCCTTAATCCCATCCCACCCATTCACCCAGCACTTTGCCTTCCTAACTCCTACACACTGGGGAGCCTCACGATTGAATGTCACTTTGTCAGGGAGGAATGTCTTCCTTGACCCTTCAGACTAGAGGTTATGTGTGCTAAGCACCTGGCATGACACCCATCATAGCTGTCATCCATCCTTTGTTCATTGTTCGACATCTGTTGTCTCCATACAGGATGGAATCTCTATGCCACCACCACCACAACTGGGGGCCTGCTACTAAAACATTCTGTAAGTTTGGGCATATTATGTAACCTCTCTAAGCTTCAAGTTTCTAATTAGTAAAATGGTGTTGTCACTAGTACCCATTCATAGGATTGCTGTTAAGAATTCAGTGAGATCATTCATGCAGAAGGCTTGTGGTCCAGTGTCTATCACATAGTAAGTGCTAAGAAAAATATTAAGGATGATTACTGCGTTGAAATCTTTAGCTTAGATGTGGTTCAGGTTCAGGATGACCTCTTCAGGTCCCTTCTAAACTCGATCTTACAATCATATGATGGCTTACAGAGAGTTTAAGGACTAAATAAATAACAGTTCTTTTTTTCCTCTCCAAAATCTGTAACCAGGGATGTCTGGGTGGCTCAGTGGGTTGAGCACCTGCCTTCAGCTCAGGTCATAATATCAGGGTCCTGGAATTGAGTCCCACATGAGCCTGCTTCTCCCTCTCCCTCTGCCTGCTGCTCCCCCTGCTTGTGCTGTCTCTCTGACAAACAAATAAAATCTTTTAAACTTTTTTTAAAAATCTGTAACCAATAAGAAATAAAACACAGGAGACAGAAAAATAAATATATGTTGCCTTTACAGCAGATAAAGCTGATTAGATAATATGACTTTAGATATGAAGCCAAAAAGGGCTTATAACACACTTCCCAAATGGAATTCACCTCAAACCTGAGCTAGCAGGCCTCTTCCTGGAAGCAGCGCTGCTTCAGTGTGAACCACAGGGAAGAGCAAGGGATATGGGCACCCTGGAGACAGACTGACTCTTAAAGATGAGCCCAAAAGACACAGAGCCAATTCACCAATAAGGTAGGCTATTCCATCTCCTGGAACAGGAGGGGACAGAAGATACAAGGGGTCTTGTCTTGCCTTTTCCTTGTGGGAAAGAAGTGGATGGTCTATCCTTGTCCATGAGGAGAAGGAAATTAAGTACTTCCTCACTCACAATGTAGTTTCAATACAAGTAGAATGGGGTCTTTCAAAAGATAATTACAGGGCGCCTGGGTGGCTGGGTCGGTTAAGCATCTGCCTTTGGCTCAGGTCATGATCCCAGGGGATCGGGCTCCCTGCTCAGTGGGAAGCCTGCTTCTCCCTCTCATACTCCCCCTGCCTATGTTTCCTCTCTCTCTGTCAAATAAATAAATAAAACTTTTTTAAAAAGATAATTACAAAATGCATTTTGAAAAAAATCAACCTAGTACACTGCAGGTGGTACATCTGATGCCGTAGAAAAGTAAAAACAAGTTTGGTGAATGACTTCTTTTGCTTTTCTTCTAAACCAGTTGGTGTCTCTTTGTGTGTATATGTATAAGAATATTTGAAGATAACATCAAAGTCTAACTTTGAGGCTCTGCATGAAGCTGACACCCCAGCCACTCCAGCCTCCTACCCTGGCCCCTTTGAGAGAGAGACACCCTAGCTCTCCAACTGGTGCAGGTCTGTGACCATGTTTCCACCTGTTGATGTCCAAATTAAAAAAGCAAGTTATGTAACCAATTTTTTAGTGATACTAACTGTAAGGTGTGCTTAATGCTTATGACATAGTTTTGAAAACCATGGACTCTGCAGAAATGAATCCACATTCTGCCATTACTGTTTCTTTAGACACATTACCTCTTTGTACCCCATTGTCTTCATCTGTAGAATGAGAATAATAACAGTATCCATCTCACAAAGTTGTATGAGTAATACGGCATATTCAAATGTCTCAGTACCTTGCATATAAGTGTTCAATACATGTTAGACACTATTATCTACTTTGAAAGACCATTCTTTATCCTGAAATAATACCCACTCTTTCATTTTGATATTTGAATGTCTTCCTTCATGAAATCATAACAATAATTTATAGGAAATCTCTTTTTTAATTTCCTCCACAAAATTTGCAAAAAGAGTTGACAACCTTGTATTGATTAGTCCCTCCCATTTTTTTGTTTTAAAATTTAACTAATTTATTAAAATCAAGTATCTGGAAACCACTAAACTATAGTACACTGCCTCCCACTTCCATTTTTTGAAGACCTTGTAAGTAAGAAAATAAGGGTATATATTTTGTTATCAAATAACTTTTAGAATGTTACCAACTCTCCTGACCCTTTGTCAAACAAACACATTTGTTTGCTGCAACAACAAGTTGTCTTTGTTGCAAATTAACATCCAAGGTCCCATTAGTATATTTGTACAGGGGTCTGAAGGGCTCTGTGAAATGACCTATGTTTAAACTGTCTTTACTAGTGGATAATTAATCTGCCTATCTATGTTGCCTTGGCATTGTACAGCAGTGAATTTATGATAAATACTGCTGAATGATAATGTCCCCTGTGACAGTGATCCTAATATCCTTTGTCACTCGACTTGAGGCAGTAGAGGCACTGAATGAACAATTCATACATGATTGACTGAAAGACAGCAGAAGACATCAATTAAAACCAAACCACATTTCTTTTTTTTTTCTATTTTCAAACTTTATTGGCTACTCTCCAGTGGTATTTCTAAAATTTACCTTTTTTTTAAATACAGCGTTATATTAGTTTCAGGTGTACAATATGGCAATTCAGCAATTCCATACATCACTCAGTGCTCGTTACAATAATTGCACTCCTGAATCCCCATCACCTATTCCACCCATCCCCCTACGCACCTCTCCTCTGGGAACCATCAATTTGTTCTACGTATTTAAGACTCTGGATTTTTGTTCACCCCTCCCCCCCTTTTTTAAATACAAACCTCATTTCCAACTCTAGCCCTGGTCTTATGAAATCACTGGCACTCCAATTGTCACTACTGGGACATAAATTTGTATTTTGAAATAAGTTGGTAATGAAATAAGGAAATGAGAACCTATGTAGTTAGGAAGTGAGAATCCACGTCAGCACCCAGAAGTTCTATGAATTTTATTGGGATGAACTTTAAAAGCCCAAAACATTTTCCCAGGACCTCCTACTTGCTCACACTGCAGCACTGTGGACTAAAGCTGTGATTAATTCTGACAATAACCACAGGTAAGGGATAATATCTGTCATAAAAACAGGAGCCTTTGCCTCAAACTAACATGTGAAGGCATCTTTTATGATGAAAATATCCAGGCTCCTCTGGATATTTCTGAAGGAGATGTGTCTGTTTCTCCAAGCTGGCTTTGGGCATCTTGTACATCTCTGTAAGCGGGCAGAGGAGGGATGCCAAAGGAGCAGTCCCTCATCTGAACTCTTGATTTGCCTTTCCTGACAGCCCTGCTCAGAGAGAAACTGAGATTAGAGAGATGCCTGTCTCCTGGGAATGTAACAAGTGACAGTTTCCATCAGCATTTATCTCTACTTGGCAAAAATAAGGCAGGTCTGGATACAGGCCTCTGTGGAACTTGTTGGCAGTCATGGGCCACCCTGAGCTAGGCCCTCATGTCCAGGAATACATGCATATTATCCATCATAACCAGATAAAGAGGCTGCCAACTATGAGAGTGACTAGAATTTGACCTTCCTTCACTGAAATGAGGGCAATCATCTAATGACCAAGAAGAGATTTATATGAACTCAGATGTGTATTCTTATCCCTGTTTAATGGTTGGGGGTGCAGGGGAACAAAGCTGAGAAAGATTTGGTCATCTCATACACGAGAGCCCACAGCAGGTAAATGGGGTGTGGGGGAGGTGGAGGAGAGGGGGAACCAGGATTCCAACTGGCCTGCCTGGCTCCAAAGTTCAGGTTCTGGCCACTGTGCTAATGGACCCCTTGCTCTCTGAGGAAGTCTGAGTGAGGTAAGCCGGCTCCCTGCAAGACTGTGCCATGTTTGTGAAACTGTCTTTCTAGTTAACTTCTGTCCTGAAATGTTTCTCAGAAAGGACTACCCCATCTGAGATTCTTCAGGGTCTGGCTGGCTTACTTGTTCCTGTCATTTTAAAAACCAAAGCTAGGAATACTGTATATATTTATTTAAGTGCATCCATTTCCCCCTTTGTCTTAACTTTCCCTTCACCTCAGGAGAGTCTCCCAAGCAAACTTTGTGAAATTGCAACGAATAATCCCTTTTGCTAATAATTCTTCAGAAGTACCTGACTCTAAAGGTATGCTCTGCTGGCTTGTCACCTAGAAAGATGGAAGCATAGAAAATTGTTTGTTTTATTTTAATTAATTAGCCATCTGTGAGAGTAAATCTACAGCCAAGCTATTGAAAAGAACTTTTTATGGAGTTACATTGAGTATCTAAAATATAGTATCTTTTTATCTTTCCAAATAAATGAAGACAAGTAGAAGAAATTAGAGTATAGCTTATATGTTTTTATTTGGGTTCTGCTCCCAATCTTGACCCTCCCCACCCTAATAACTCTAACCAATGCCCTCATGTCTGGACAATAATGTGCCAAATAAAGAATTAGGGCCTGGCACATTCATCTAGAATCTGGCTAAAAGCAAAGACCTGTGATCAGGAAGGCAAGAAAATGGTGCCAAAATCCAGAATCATAACCAGCCAATCAGCTGAAGGGTTGACTAAGAAGCTACAGATGGAATGAGACAAGCTAAGTCTAGTAAGAAGATATTGAGACACGTGTGGGCAGGTCAGGCTGGATAGTGGGAGCATGAGAACATTCTAGGTGATTCCTTTTATACTGACCTTGGTCCACTTTGCTGGGCCAAAAATGGAATGAAACTATGTTGGAAGATGTTAGAAGTAACACTATGTTAATGGACTAAATGTTTGTATCCCCCTAAAATTAATATGTTAAGATCCTAACTCCAACATGATAGTATTAGGAGGTGGGGCATTTGATAGACAATTAGGTCATGAAGGTGGAGCCCTCATAAATGGGTCTAGTGTCTTATAAAAGGAACCCCAGAGAGCTCTCTCACCCCCTCCACCATGTGAGGACACAGCAAGAAGATGGCTGTCTATGAACCAGGAAGTGGATCTCGCCAGAATCTGCCAACACCTTGATCGTGGACTTCCCAGATTCCAGAACTGTAAGAAATAAATTTGTCATGGGGTGCCTGGGTGGCTCAGTTGGTTGGGCAACTGCCTTGGGCTCAGGTCAGAATCCTGGAGTCCCTGGGTGAGTCCTGCATCAGGTTCCCTACTCAGTGGAGAGCCTGGTTCTCCCTCTGACCCTCCCCCACTCATGCTCTCTCTCTCTCTCATTCTCTCTCTCTCAAATAAATAAATAAATAACTTTTAAGAAAATAAAAGGAAAGAAAGAAATTTGTCATTTATAAACCACCCAGTCTATGGTATTTTTGTGATAGCAGCCCAAATGGACTGAGACAGAATTTTTACAACTTTGACACTAATAATATACATCTGAAAACCATGTATTAAAATGACCTTAGCTTGATACTTAAGGAATATACCAAATATCAACTCTTGAAAATGAATTCTGACCAAATTTCAATAGCAAGAAACAGCATACTTGCATGGTAGGAGCTTTAGGGAGTCTACTTTCCTCATCATATCGTCATGACCTATAACCGGTCTGGTTCAGTATCTTTAAGCACACAACAAGCACACACCACATAAATAAAGCAAATCTCCTGTCCCATTCCCTATTACCAACCTCACCTGGAAAGACTTCAGCCTCTTCCACACTTCTCAACCTGTAGCTCTATTTTCAACTTTTTGAGGAAACTCCATGCTATTTTCCAGAGTGGCTGCACCAGCTTGCATTCCCACCAGCAGTGTAGGAGGGTTCCCCTTTGTCTGCATCCTCTCCAACATCTGTTGCGGAACCAGAAAAGACCCCAAATAGCCAGAGGAATGTTGGAAAAGAAAGCCAAAGTTGGTGGCATCACAATTCCAGACTTCAAGCTCTATTACAAAGCTGTCATCATCAAGACAGTATGGTACTGGCACAAAAACAGACACATAGATCAATGGAACAGAATAGAAAGCCCAGAAATACACTCTCAACTCTATGATCAACTAATCTTCAACAAAGCAAGAAAGAATATCCAATGGAAAAAAGACAATCTCTTCAACAAAGGGCATTGGGAAAACTGGACAGCCACATGCAGAAGAATGAAACTGGACCATTTCCTTACACCACACATGAAAATAGACTCAAAATGGATGAAGGACCTCAATGAGAGAAAGGAATCCATCAAAATCCTTGAGGAGAACACAGGCAGCAACCTCTTCAACCTCAGCCACAGCAACTTTCCTAGGAACAATGCCAAAGGCAAGGGAAGCAAGGGCAAAAATGAACTACTGGGACTTCATCAAGATCAAAAGCTTTTGCACATCATAGGAAATAGTTAACAAAACCAGACAGAACAACTGACAGAATGGGAGAAGATATCCGCAAATGACATATCAGATAAAGGGCTAGTATCCAAAATCTATAAAGAACTTACCAAACTCAACACCCAAAGAACAAAGAATCCAATCAAGAAATGGGAAGAAGACATGAACAGACATTTCTGCAAAGAAGACATCCAAATGGCCAACAGACACATGAAAAAATGCTCAACATCACTTGGCATCAGGGAAATACAAATCAAAACCACAATGACATACCACCTCACACCAGTCAGAATGACTAAAATTATCTGTGTCTCTTCTTGCTCAGAGTACTTGGGACAGCTTCACAGAGGTTTCCACAGGCCACTGTGTACTCCAGCTGAATAATGGTCAACATACAGTAGAGAGAAAGCTAGCAAGCCTGAAGACAACTTGAGATTGGGACCAGAAAGATACCATAGTGACCCACCGATCAATCATCCATGATCAGACAGGAATGCTGCCAATTTTGGCAGGTGCCAGGATGGATAAATGATGACAACATAGAAGAGATGCTCCTGATTCCCAGCTCCTGGATGACTCATTGGCACAGGTGAGAAGCCCAGAACTCAGACCCTGAGATTAATTTTCGACCACCTGACAGAATAGAGGTAAAGAAACTGCCTATGTAGCCTGGAATATGGACCCTCCACATCAGTTAATAAATAAGCTGCAATTTAACCAAATAGAGATAAAAACATTTTTTTTATTTTTACTTTTAATTCCAGTATAGTTAACATATGGTGTGATATTAGTTTCAGGTGTAGAAGCAAGTGATTCAGCACTTCCATATATTACTCGGTGCTCACAATGATCAGTGTACTGAGAGAAAAACAGTTTTAAGAAACAAGAAAATAGGGCACAAGAGTCAGGCTCTGCCTCAAGGCATGTAGTCACGTGGCATTTGTACTTGAATTACTTGCTTAAGGGTCCTCTCCCTGGAACCCCAGTGCCAGGAATTCTTGTGTGGTGAGTGTCACCCACACTCCTACTCCAGAGGCTTCTCACAGTGTGATCTGACACATGAGGTTAGTTAGGATTACATTTCAGTTAGCAGGAGTTGCAATAAGACATTTCTTTCAGACCCAGAATTCTGAAAATTCCTTTCCAAAACACTGAAACCTGAATACTGTAAAGGAAAGAAAGGTTCATGGTTGGGAGAACAATATAAAACAAAATAAAACACAAAAATAAGAGAGGACGGGAATGAAAAAATGAGAGAAGTATAGAGAGATAATGCATAAGATCATGTAAGTGGTCTCTAAGCCATGTCCAATATAACCCCTACTCCTAGGACACCCCCACTAACTCAATGGCTTTACTTTGCTCTAGGTTCACATGACATACCAATTCCATTGCTCACATTTTGCTGTTGCTAATAATGGCATGCCAGGTGCCCGCATTTGGCAAAAAGGCCAAAAGTCTTACATAGTCACTGATACTGAATTTAGGAGTAGGAAAAATATTCATAAGAGGTCATAACTAGAAATGACTGTAGCTCAATTTCCTCATATTACAAATGAAAAAAAGCCAGACCCTCTGCAGATAAATTGTTGCCAGAGGTCAAATGTCTAGTTAGTGACAAGCCTGAGTCTAGAATCCAGGTGTCCTAATTTCCTAGACCATACTTATTCTGTTCCTTCATCTCCATATGCTGCTATTCACTACATATCTTAAAACACACCTGCTCTCCCTGGTTTCTGTCAATAGCACCAACTTTTTTTCTTCCGTTACTATGAAGGATGCAGTTAAGGACAGCTGAGATCAACAGGACCTACTGAACCCACCTACAAAAAGAAAGAAGAGGTGCCTGATGGCTCAGCTGGTTAATCATCTGACTCTTGATTTCAGCTCAGGTCATACTCTCAGGGTTATGGGTTTGACCCCTGCATCAGGCTCGCACTCAGCAGGGAGTCTGCTTAGGATTCTCTTTCTCACTCTCCCTCTGTCTCTCCCACTCATGCTCTCTATATCTCTGTCTCAAATAAATAAATAAATCTTTAAAAAGAGAGGGAGAGAAAGTTATGATACCCAGAGACTATTTTTCCACCCGTACAGTGCTACCTGGGAAAGTTCTGGAACATTCTTACAATAGTAATAAATAATAATAATAATTTAAAAAACAATTCATTGGTTCTATAGTCACTATATTAGACTATAGTCAGCTGATGGTTGGATGATAGCAGACCTCATTTGGGGAAAGGGTAAACCATCATTTCATCACCATGGTTTTGGTGAGCTCTAAGAGACAGACAGACTTAACACACAGGAAATAAACAGAAGAAATCTGAGCAGGAAAAAAATGGGTTTTTGCTTGATGTTATTGCCAATTAAACAGAACTGTTGCTTCTTTGAAAGAAGGAAACAATGTTTATGTTCACATAGGGCATCTTCTAAGAAGGTTGCAATATTTTTTTCAATACGTATCAGAAAACTCTTTGTCCTTGGAGTAAAGCCAAACTTAAGGAAGCCTCATTACCACAAGATATCTTTGCAGTTAAGGAGGACCATTAAAAATGAATGGCATAACCATTTTAAGGAAGCTGAGAAATTGTTCATGTGTCATGGACAATGATAAGAAAAAAACCCCAACAACAACACTTTCTGAAAATGGAAATCTTCAATTCTTGATACTGATGCTTCCTGATTTTTGTGGAAAGACAAAATTTCTTTATAAGGACACTTCTAATTTGAAAAATGAGTTCTGGGATGTTCTTATGTGTTATCAATTTATTCAGAGTCTCATGGAACATTAGCATCACTTATCAGGCTGCTAGGTCTACTGAGAGACAGTATAATGGATGGAGGAAGTCAGTGCATTATTCAGTCCGTTCTTGTGGGTTTTTCCAAAGCTAGATATCTAACAACATGCCTGTATAGACCATTTCTGGAACTGTTCCCTCATCTTTACAATAATGGAAGGCACCATGGTCTTCTTTAATCCATCCTATACCCAATTGATTAACTAATCTTCCCTTTTAAAAAGAGAGGGGGTTGAGAGGATGTTATTCTCCTGCTAGAAATCTATCCATGTCTTCCTATCATATACAGAATAGATTCTAAACTCGTGAACATGGCATTCAGGGTCCTCTGTAATCTGGCACAAATTTTGCTTGGCACAAAGTGGCATGCAATTATAGCTTTACTTTCTATATTTGTTGTTATTGTTAATATGCCAGATGGACCTTTATTCCTATTCTTTTAGTTATTTTTTAAATTTTCATTTCCTCATTTGGAAATTTTCCATTTATAACTTTTGATGGAAGTTTATTAGTTTTTCCAATACATAACTAGGAACTCTCTACCAATTAAGGTTTGTAATCTTATATCAGGAATGTTTTACGACATCTTTTTCAGGGTAGTTGATATGAACTTATGGGTGAATTTAGAAAGTCAAAACACAAAACAGCTTAACTGGTAGGGCCAGAGTTTGTCTTCCTGGCAATTCATATCTACAATTTCTTTCTGGATACTTTCCTTCTCACTCTCTGCCCTTGCTGTTTTCTACTAGATTCATATAGAACTACCTAGAGTTTTCTGGCTTCAGATATTTCATACATTGACAATGGCCAGTCTTAAGTGTTCTGACCCTTTATGCCTTTACCAATCTGATAAACTATTGAGAATTATTGGGTTAATAAAAAAAAAAAGCTGTCTTTTTCCTTCTGGGTGGCAGAACTTCCTTTTTGCCCAGGGTGCCCTCTCTGGACCCAGGACTTAAGACTTTTGAAACCTAAGTGAGCTACTGGGTGGCTCAGTGGGTTAAGCCTCTGCCTTTGGCTCAGGTCATGATCTCAGGGTTCTGGGATCGAGCCCCACATCGGGCTCTCTGCTTAGCAGGGAGCCTGCTCCCCACCCCCCTCTCTGACTGCATCTCTGTCTATTTGTGATTTCTCTATCTCTCTCTGTGAAATAAATAAATAAAATCTTAAAAAAGAGAGAGAGAGAGAGAGAGAGAGAGAGTTGCAGGTTCATTTGCACCCAGGAGTGGAGACTTCTTTCTTCACCTTTGGAAGAGACTAGTAATTGTTCTTGGGAAAATCTATAAGGTGCTTGACCTTGTTAGTATGTTAACTTGACCACAGATGCTAGATGATCACATATTATTCTGAAATTGAAGGGAAAGTTTGAAGGGGGAAGCTTTATGATTCCAGGCAGAGCTGTAGTACTTTAGGTTCCAGGTGCAAAGTATGGCCCAGAGCTGGAAAGAGGGCTGATCCCTCCTCCTCTCAGCTCAGCCTGGCACTGCTTTGGCAGGCACCCAGATGGTGGAGGCTTAGGGAGAGTTAGAACACAGCACCTTGGCAAGGCTGCCACCAATATTAGGAGAAGACAGCACCATTAGCGAAACAACAGCAAGGTTCCTTCAAGCTATTTGGAGGCCAGGAAGGGTGCATGGGTGGACACAGTGTTGTCAGAGCAAGAGAAAATGGTTATGGTGGATAGGATGATTATTGTAGTACACAGAAGAGACCATAAGCTGATATAAGCCATCTTTGGGAAACAATAAGAAATATTTGGAAATATTTGACTAGTGATCAGGTCAGTAGGGACTCAAGTGATAATCTGGGCATTAAAAACTTGTGACCTCATTTTACACTTAGTGAAAAGTCTGGCCATACTGATTGCACACATTTTAAGGATAAATGTATGAAGACAATGCCCCTACCTTCATTATGTAACTCTAATTATGGGTGTATGTGAGATCCCATTTGGAAGGAAAGATCCACCATGGCAAGCCTATTGAGGAACTATTTTAAAGTAGGTTGAGCTTCGCAATGTCTTTCCTACCAAAATCCAAACAGTGACTTACAGAGGATGGGCCCCTGGTGGGCTCATGTGAGAATGATGACAATATCAGTAGAGACCATGGGATGAAACAAACACCTACAAGTACCTGGTTTCAGCAGTATAGACTGAGTGGCAGTTATGTGCAAGGCCCTGTGCCAGATGAAGCAGAAGCTATCAAAGTGCTTACACTTGGGTTGATTTAAGGAAGGTCTTCTTCAAATATGGAGTAATAAGGAAGGTCTCTTCAAATATGATGGATTATGCTCCTCTCAAAGAAGCTTCCATCAAATAACTTCTTTTTTTCTTTTTTTCAAAATACGTTAGACATCTGCAGTATCTACATGATTATGGTTTTATATTACTTGGCTTTTCCAATAATCTGTATGTGCTTATCTCTCCTGCCCCACTCTCTGTCTTCTACATAATTCTTCAAATCCTATGTCAGTGTGTACATGATTCTTTCTGCCTGGAATATTCCTCTGCAGCCCACCTCCACTCTCCTTTTCAGCAACCTTTTAAATTCACCTTTCAGATCCTGCTTTAGGCATCTCTTTTTTCTGGAAGGCTTCTGTGACTGTCTCCATCTTTGTCCTCATGGATGGGTTGGACAACACTCTGAGCATTGCAACATCACCCTTCAAGGTCTTTCTCAGGGCTTCTTTCAACTTTACACCTGCCTATTTGTCCATTTTCCCATTGGGCTGTGAGTTCTCTCCCTAATACTGTGCTTGGCTCATACTTAATAGGCACGCGATACATATGTGTTCATTTAAGTTGACCTTTTGTCAGTTACCCCTAACAACTGTTATGCCTTGAGAGAGAGGTCATATCAATTGTCCTTTATCTTACAAGTAGGAAAATATTGCCTGACTATTATTTATAGGAGCTAAAAGATGCCACTGAAAAGAAAATCCCATTTATATCCTTTCTTCCCTAAGAATGATAGTAATGAATTCCATGTATCACCTCTGATTCAAGCTGCTAAGTCTCCAAATCAAACAACTCCAAGAAACTTTCACTTACCTTAAAATTCATTTAGCGCTAATAAGGCTCACGTAGTTTTCATGATTTTTGAAGGAGATCAGAAATGTGTAGATATCAAAGAATTTCAGAGGCCCCTGGACTCCTCAGAAGAAGATTGGAAAATGCATGGAAGAGTACTTGAATTCTAGTTTTTATCCCTGCAGCCTGTGCCGCTCTTAGTAAGAAAGCCAGCTGTGTTAAAGGGGAGAGGGACAGAGTTGCAACGAGGACTTTGTGTTACCTAAAACTCGGGTGTATGCTCTCTCCTAGGAGTTGCACCAAGGTAGAGGAACCAAAAAAGGGTTTGAGAGCAGCTCCAGAGAAGAAGATATAAGTAATCGCAGGCCATCTAACGACTGAGAAGTCCAGTTCCCTTTTCCTGACCCCTGTGTGGAGCAAGAGCTCTGAGAGGAGCAAGTTTAAGTAACTGAGGAATCACAGGGCTAACTGAAATGTAACTAAATAAGGTGCTTTAGATCCTGAATACCACTAATACTATTTCATAAAACTTAGAGATAAAAAGAAAGCGGGGGGTAGGGGGCGGAGAAGGGGAAAAAAACAAAAAAGGAAACCTTTGGAAATACTGGAAGGTGTTCTGTTACACAATGTGTTTGCCACCAGAGGTGCCAGGTGACGACTGTGGGAGGTTCCAGAAGGACTTTCATGTACATTATCCTATGTTTTCTTAAGTAACCCTCAGCACAACAAAGTGAGGCAAGTATTGTCATTATTCCCACGTAACTGATGATGAATTTGAGCTAAGAGCACACATAGCTAATCTTTGACAGGACTGCGAGCTGATCCTAGTTCTGTCTGCAACCTGTGTGGGACTTCTATGATTTTATTCAATAAGTAGTGATTTTATTCTAATTGGGGAGTCAACAAGATTGATGTGGTAATCTGAAGAGAAGGCTATTTGGAATAGAGGAAACTCTAAATCAGTGGGAATGGTTAACATCATATTATTCTCCATTTGATTTTACTTGTTTAAAAAAGTTATTTAGGGGCGCCTGGGTGGCTCAGTGGGTTAAAGCCTTTGCCTTTGGCTCAGGTCATGACCCCAGGGTTCTGGGATCGAGCCCCACAACGGGCTCTCTGCTCAGCGGGGAGCCTACTTCCTCCTCTCTCTCTGCCTGCTTCTCTGCCTAGTTGTGATCTCTGTCTCTCAAATAAATAGATAAAATCTTTTAAAAATTTTTTTAAAATAATTAAAAAGTTATTTAATTATACAACTAACATACAAATATATGCTCAATCACTTAAAGTTCAAATAACATAGAACTTAAGGTCTAACTTCATTTCCCCACCACCTTCCAGGACTAACTATGTGGGTAATTTGTAGCTTATTCCTTCTAGATTTTTGCCAGTGATTTACAGATATATAGGCGAATATATATGTATATGTATGCACATATTTTTATTGTATATGCATAGTGTGGATTTCTAGGTTTTTTTAAAGACTTATTTCATTGAGAGAGAGAGAGCGTGAATGAGAATAAGCATAGTGGGGAGAGACAGAGGGACAGGAGGAGAGAGAATCTCCAGCAGACTCCCCACTGAGTAAGAAATCCTGCGGGCCTCGATCCCCCAACCCTGGAGATCATGGCTTGAGCTAAAATTAAGAGTCAGTCAGACAGATATTCAACTAACTGAGCACCCCTGGATTTGTGTTTTTAATGTAAAATATGTAAAAAATGTAACTATGTAAAAAATGTAAAAAGATCAAACCACAGGGTGCCTGGGTGGCTCAGTTGGTCAAGCATCTGCCTTCAGCTCAGACCATGATCTTGAGGTCCTAGGATGAAGCCCTGGTCAGGCTCCCTGTTCAGCAAGAACCCTGTTTCTCCCTCTCCCTAGCCCATCCCTCCAATTGTGCCCTCTCTATATCTCTATCTCTCTCAAATAAAATCTTTTTAAAAAGTGCTCCTGTAAAGATTAATCTAAAAAAAAAAGATTAGTCATTATTTACATGTTTGACAAAGTTGTTTAAACACTAGTGCCTGTTTATTCACACTATTTATCACTATAAATAGTGATACATAATCACTACTTGATAAATAATCAATACAGATTATTTAGTCTTAAAGTTTAAATTTCTGAAGAACTTTGCTTTTCCACAATCTCATTTTAATTTTTTAAATTTATTGATAAATTCAATAGTGTTCCCCCACAATTCTTGTTCATATGGAACAGCAAAATGTAACCTTTCTTGGAAATACAGTCTTTGTAAGTGTAATTTGTTAAGATGAGGTCATACCAGGGATCCTGGGTGGCTCAGTCAGTTAGGCGTCCAACTCTTGATCTAAGCTTAGTTCTCATCTCACAGTTGTGAATTTACAC